>ML298210.1:0-14364 GCA_005239495.1 Nicotiana undulata | reverse complement strand
GAGGGGTGGGGTGGGGGTAGGGGAGGGGGGATAGTGACACTAATTGCTTCTAGATGCGAGTTGGTGAGACAGGTTTGCAGGAGTGGCTGATGGGCATTCCTTCATTAAAAAGTATTTGCATCAACATTATTACTAGTATCATTTATTTATCAGTTTAACTTTAATATACGGACAATGTAAACTAAGAAAAAATAAAAGTTTTTTGAAACTTGTGGTATTCGTGTCGCTATACATTATCTGCTTTAGGGTAAATTAGACATTTTGAAGTTAAATCGTTACTAAATATAAAAATATGTCTGTTTTTTTTTTTTTGGAATTGATTAAATAGCAAAGATTATCACATAAATTGGAGAATAAGAGAATACTTATTTACTGTAACTTTTAGCGTACATATAAAGTACGAGCCAAAATTATTGAATTCGAATAAATTTGTACTTCTGTCTCACATTAACAGTCGCGGTTAATAAAATTAGTTATCTCAAATATTGCAATTTTTAAGACAAATTGATTATATTTTTCCTTTTTTACCCTTAATAATAATTATTCTAGAAAACTACACATACACCTTAATTATGGATAATTTTATTCAAATACCAAGAAGTCGACATTGTTATCTTAAACACTTTAATCATGTTTACACTAAAGCAATTAATACTATAAATACAGAAATTCTTATAAATTCTTTATAAAGTCTATTCAACCCAAAATTCTGCTAGAGTAGATGATAAAATTTTCAAATCACTCGTTTAAAAATATTTTGAAGGAAGGATGAATTTCATTTCATACAATATCTGTTGGAAGAGTTAATTTTACTGATTGGTTAATTTTATCCTAGGTGTCTCTTCATATTTTCTATAAAGCAAATCAATTGCATTCACATTTAGTACAAATATGAATATGTTATTGATAGAGATGACATATAAATTGAGAAAATATTTAATTAAAAAAAATTAAATATTAAGACATAAATAAAAATAAAATAGTCAAAATTTTATCCTAATTAATTTTTCTTAAGGGGCGTGCACAAGAGGACCATAACACATATATCTGCATATTTTACTCCAAATGGAAGTCCAACAAAAAGAAATGGAGAAAAAGTGACAAGTCATTAACTATGGTAACCTTCAGGTAGGTATATAAAGTGACGAGTTATTAAAAGGTGTATTATCACTTTTAGCCCTCACGAGAAACTATTTATATCTGATAATCGAAAAAGTGTATAAAATTTATATAATTTTTATATATAAAAAATATATATATAAAGTATATATATTTTTTCGATTAAAATATTACTTTTACAGCGACTATACAGTGTCATTTTTCCCTATTAAAATTCTGGCAAAGAAGACAAAGGGGAGTAGTGTGATCTGATCGTCTCCTTTTAATTTGTCTCTCTTTTTCGTTTCTGTCCAAACTCTGAACAACCTGTTATTAATAATTTAACTAACCATATACCAAACCCAACCCTCCAAAATCTTCGCAACCATATGGGGCAACAATACATGTATTATAATAACTACCAATATAATAATAGTGGAATTTATTATTATTATTATTATTATTATTATTATTATTATTATTATTGTGCTTTTTTTTTTTAACTAACTACTTATCGATTTTATATTGTGATCTAGATCTTAAACTTTTTTATCCACAGAGACAGAAAATATCAGTATGATACACCGATACGTAAACGAAATTTTATACTATAAGATCATTTTTACCTGTTGTAGCAGATTACTTGTTTTACTTTTAAGATTACAAATTTCGGTTTTACTAAAGAAATATATGTAAGTATCTTTTGGTTGAGTTGATAGTATAAATATTATTTACTCTATCGATGTAATGCTATTCCAGATTACTGATCTTACTTTTGATGATGATTACGTGCAATTATCTTTTAAGTACTAGATATATATAAGAATTTCCAACTTTATTTCGGATTGAGGCTTTATTGTTGTTGTCTTAAAAACTAAAAAAAATATTAACATGTTGCAACATGTATTGTACCTTATTTTTTCAAGTTACTAATTCCAATTTCTACGAATGGCTACCAGACGCGGAGTCAGAATTTGATGTTACTAGGTTCGAAATTGTAGTTCTTTCCAGTTACTGGGTTCTAAATTAAGAATTTGTACATATTCAATGAATTTCTTATGACAACTATAGAATTTAGACCAAAATTATTGAGTTCGTCCGAACCCGTAACACGTATTGTGGCTCTGCCCCTGATGGATACCGCTAGTTATATCAAATAGTACTATATAAGATTTGTTTTACACGGTTAGTATATAAATTTGAACTCATTATTTTGTTTATAATTTAGTAATGGTATCTGGTAAGGTAGTTGTAGCAGGCAATTGGAACAATTATCTTTTGGTTTACATATTTTTTCTAATACAAGTAAGAGTCAGATAATAAAATGGTTGGAGTTGTTTTTTTATTCTATTTGTACTCCAGTATGCAAGCAAAATGAAGAGAGAGATACTGAGTTGGTGTGTATGTTGTTAAAGTTTCTAGAAGACATGTATTAGCTAGGATAATAGTATATGAAAAAGAAGAAGTAAATTTGGGAAAATTGAGTGTAGGGTGTGGTGGTTAGTTGATTATGGGCTTTGGTTCACCTTCCACTTCCCTTTTTCTTTATTTTATTTATTATAGGTATGTTTGAAGGCGGATTCAGAATTTGAAGTGTATAGATTTCTACGGTCACCTAAGTTAATGTATTAGAGTAACAAGACTAAAGTGTAAATACCGATATGCATATATATATTTAAAAGATTAACCAACCACTTAGATCGTTGGTTCTCTTTTTAGAAGGGGAGCCTTGGCGTAACAGGTAAAGTTGCTGCCAAGTTATCGGGAGGTTACGGGTTCGAGCTGTGGAAACAACATCTTGCAAAACTGTAGGGTAAGGTTGCGTACAATAAACCACGTGCATAACGGGAGCTTAATGCACCGGACTGCCTTTTTAGTTGGTTCTCTGTTTAGAAGGGGAGCCTTGGCATAACTGGTAAAGTTGCTGCCAAGTTATCAGGAGGTCACGGGTTCGAGCTGTGGAAACAACATCTCGCAAAAACGTAGGGTAAAGCTGCGTACAATAAACCATTGTGGTCCGGCCCTTTCCCGAACCCCGCGCATAGCGGGAGCTTAATGCATCGGGCTGCCTTTTTAGTTATTCTCTTTTTAGTTTGATTTTTGGTCATTTGCTATGTTTTGTTTATAAATAATAAACTTTGTTTAAAAGACTCCTTTCTCAAACCTTGTGATTCAAGTTTAGGAAACAAAGTAGGGTTAATATTGTGGGAAATAGTTTCTCTTTAATTTATTCACCTTATGTTCTTCTTTTGTTGCTATATATGATTAACTTGCCTGATTAAGTTTGTTCACATCGTTGGTCCCAACAAAAAGCGAAGCTAGCCTATTAAGTGCAGGATCAGTCGAACTTAGATATTCAAAAAAAAAAAAATTATACTACGAAATTTATTAAATATATATAAATATTTGATTATGAACCCTGTGACTAAAACGGGTTATAGATTTCGTGATAAATTCAAAACACATACTTCAAATCATGAATCCGTCTCTGAATTTTAAAGCCGGAAAAAATTACGGTAGACTAAGATAGCCAGCATAAAACTTAACAATTCATGACGAATTTTCATAATATAAATTGTCAACTCCAACTAATTTGCAACTGAAGCATAGTTATTTTGTTGCTATATGAATATTTTACCTCCTTGCTTGGATTTTTCTTTCTTTTGTTCTTTTACCACCCACCACCACAAAAGTTTCTTTCTCTCTTTGAAAACAACTTTGATAACAACTTGTGCCTATGAAATGAATAGATCCTAAAACCTTTTCCACTATCTCGGCATGAAAGAGAAAAATAGAAAGAGAGAGATGTCCACTTGTATAATTCCATGTGTGGTATTTTTACCTACCCGTTTCACCTTTTGGATTCCCTTCGAGTCGAGAGGCGGATCTAAGATTTAAATTTTATGTGTTTAATTTTAAAGTTTTTAATATTGAACTCATTATACTTTTAAAGTTATGGGTTCAAATATATTATTTTTACAATTTTATTAAATTTATATATACAAATTTTTACTCCACGTCAAAAATTATATCAGTTGAACCCGTAGATAATACACTACATCCGCCTCTGCTTTGAGTCATGTTCTAAGAAGGTGTTAACTACCTCTTAATATCTTTTGTGAGCTATTGGCAAGGTCTTGAATTTTATTCTCACATTTGTCGTAAGCTCATGAATAATCACACAAAATATGATTGACTTTACTGTTACTAAAAAGTGGTTACATTTCAGAAGTCATCTTAATGATCTTTGATTTAACTTTTATACATAGATATTTCTATTCCGCTTTAATTGCTTTTTTTTAAAAACTATTTTCGTACATACTAGTGAATCCGCCTTTTAATAATATTAATTAATAATAAAATTGATCATACTAACCTTAATTTGTTCATTAGAAATATAACATATATTTCTAGGCTCGTTACTCCAAGAGCAACTTTAAAAGAAAAAAGTTAATTCCTTCTTGATATCTGAAAAAATTAAATATTGAGGACAACAAGAAAATGGCAAAAATAATCAATTGAAATAGACATAAGTATTTCAATTTGGTGACCTGGTAAAATTATAACATGTTTGTCACGACTCGGAATCTCAACTTCGGGGTCGTGATAACGCCTAACATCCATTTGCTAGGCAAGCCATCGTGAGATAATTAAATAGTTAATTTTTAACAGTTTAAACACAGTCATGATATACAACGAGAAATAGAAACCCAATCTGATACAGTACCAATATAAGTCATGTGATAATATCTACTCCTAAAAATACAAAGTCACGAGTACACGAGCAATTAGAAGTTCTACAAACAGAGTCTGAAATAAATATAACTATTTCGAAGAAAATGATCAGTAAAAGAGGGAAGAGGAAGGGGATTTCAAGGCCTGCAGACGCCAACATATCTACCTCATGTATCTGTATGCAATAATCCGAGCTGACGCACCTCACGCACCGCCGGGACTAATACCATAATCTGGACAAGAAATGCATAAGTGTAGTATGAGTACAACCGACCCAATGTACTCCGTAAGTGTCGAGCCTAACCTCGACGAGGTGGTGATGAGGCTATGACAGGACACCTACGTAAATAAATATGTACTAGGTATATACGAAGCAGTAACAATAACAGAGAATAACAACGTGCAAACTGGGAGGGGACGTGCAAAAAGGGAAAAATATGATAACTACGACAAGTATGAAATCATGTAATAGCCAAATAAATCATCAACCAATGAAATCAGATAAACCAATAATACGAAAATGACACGGCATCAGCCTTCGTGCTTTTACTCCAATCCTTACCATGAAATGATAATATAAGTAAAATGAAATGGCACGGCATCACCCTTCATGCTTTTACTCCCAACCTCACCACGTAACAATGTATAAATGAGATGAATGGCACGGCATAACCTTTTTGCTTTTACTCTCTTCCTCACTATATAATAATGAATAAATGAGATAAATGGCACGGCATCACCCTTCGTGCTTTTACTCTCTTTCTCACTATGTATTAATCAATAAATGAGATAAATGCAATGACATGGCATTACCCTTCGCGTTTTTACACTCTTCCTTACCATGTAATGAAGATATTATGAATTCGAAAAATAAATAATACGGAGAATGTATTTAACGTCAAATATGATGTCAAGATACCAAACTTCAACTTCCAAAATACTCAACAATTACGAAATAAGCAATAATTACAGAAGGAATAATCAAGGAAGTAATAACCTAATCTAAGCATGGATATCATATTTAATAATGCAATAAAACAAAGGGAAACAAGTTCCACCCGCATGTTTTAACCCAACAACAACGTATTAGTACTCATCACCTTACATATATGTTGTTCCCCCACATTAAACATGTACTCCTTCCATTCTAATTTATGTGAACTTGTTTGACTGGGTACAGAGCTTAAGAAAAAATGATTTTTTTTTGAATTTATGGTCCTAAACAAGTCAAAAAGGGGTACAGAGTATTTGTGTAGTTATAAAAGCTTCTCATTAAGGGTAGAATTGGAAGTTCAAGCTAAATTCTTTCCAAATTTAGAAAGGGGTCATTCTTTTTTGAACTGACCAAAAAGAAAATAGGTTCACATAAACTGGAATGGAAGAAGTAGGCAATAGACTAACAAGTCCTAATTTCTCAAGTCAAGGTTAACCACGACACTTATCTCGCTCCACAATTTAATCAAAACTCAACCGGGGCCTTTCCTCTAAAATTCACCTCCAAACCAATCAAATCTAACTAAATATAGTTCATCCTATTCAAAACAAGCCTTAGAAACTACCCATGAGCGAAAATTATTCAATCTTTAATGCTTTTGGAAAAAGTCAACCTCGGGCCCGCTTGGTCAAAATAAGAGATTCGGACCAAAACGCAATTATCCATTCACCCCCGAGCCCGATTATGTGATTAGTTTCAAAATCTAATCTCAATTTGAGCTCTAAATCTCAATTTTACAATAATCTTTAATTCTACCCAAATCCCTAATTTTTATCATGAAAGAGCATAGATTAAATGTTAGAAATCAATAAGTGTTGATGGAAATGGAAGAAAAACGAGTTAAAATATACTAACCTACAAAGTGGGGATGAAATTCTCTTCAAAATCGCCTCTAGGCCGAGCTCTAATGTGAAAATGGTGAAAAATGGGTTAAATCCCTAAAAGAGTGGGCGTCAGGTGTTCATAGCGTTCGCGAGACACCTGACACGATCGTGAAGCAGCAGCGGCCAAAAGCCTTCGCGTTCGCGAAGACTTACTCCCACCTGCCTTCGAGTTTGCGGTCTGGATGTCGCGTTCTCATCCCTGATGTCACGTTCGCAAGGAGTAGTGGCTAAGTTCCCCTCCCAGGTCTCATAACCCTACGCGTTTGCGAGAGGCTGGTTGCGTTCGCGAAGGGTAAACCACCCAGTGCTTCGTATTCGTGACCAAGCCATCGCTTTCGCTATGAAGAAATCCTCCCCAGTCCCTAGTTACCCTTCGCGATCGCGAAGAAGGATACACCAGATATTAGCATTAGTGAAAACCATCAATCCTTCAAGTCCCAAATGGCTCGTAGCCTATTCCGAAACTCACCCGAGTCCTTGGGGCTCCAAACCAAACACGCACACAAGTGTAATAACCTTATACGAACTTTATTGCGTGATCAAAACACCAAATAATACGTAGAACTACGAATCAGACATCAAAATGAATGAAGTTTTCAAAGAAACTTAAGAACTTCCAAATTTACAACATGACGTCCGAATCATGTCTAATCAACTCCGTTTTGCACCAAATTTTGCAGACAAGCCATAAATAGTGAAATGAACCTATACCAAGTTTCGGAACTAAAGTCCAAACCTGGTAACATCAAATTCAACGGATTATCAAACTTAGGAACTTTTTAAAATACTGATCCGACTCAGTTTACTTTAAAATGGGCTAAGTGCCCGGAGCCATCTTTATTGTGTTTGTATATCTTAAATGTGAATTGGTAGTAATTTGCAAAATAAGATAAATAGCATCCTATAATTAGTTAAACTATTTCAAAAGTATAAAAAATTCTTGAGACATTGCACAAAAGCGTTTCTTATTTTTCCTTTGACTTTCCACCATACTTGGAAAGATTAATGGCTCTCTACATTTCCGTTCATCTGATTCGAACCTCCAACCTATCGGTTAGTAATGGAGGTGCAACATTACTCTACAAAAAAAATGTATTCTTACTCAATATATGTGTCAAATTATTATAATTTACAAACATGAAGCAAATGATAAGATGAGATTAATATAAATAGTAGTCAAGTAACAAAAGTTTATTCAAAAGATAAAAATAAAGTATTTCTTGATTTGCTGCTAACATGATATCCCTTCTTGACCATATAATATGGTGGAATAGAAATGGGCTAAGTGCCCGGAGCCAAATCAATACAGAAGTCAATAAATTTATCTGGTGGCATTCCCGTCAGATCTGCAAGAAACACCTCTGGAAACTCACGCACAACATGTACCGAATCCATGGAAGGAACCTCCGCCCTTGAATCACGAACATAGGCCATATATGATAGATATTTCTTTCTCGACCATACGCTGAGTCTTCACATAAGAAATAAACTTACTGGTAGAATGGCCAAGAGTCCCTCTCCAGTCTAATCGAGGCAACCCCGACATGGCTAAGGTAACCATCTTGGCGTGACAATCCAATATAGCATGATAAGATGACAGACAATCTATGCCCAAAATAACATCAAAGTCTACCATATCAACAAGTAAAAGATCTAGACTAGTCTCAAGACTCCCAACAGTAATCACACACGAGTGATAGACACAATCTATAATAATAGAATCTCCCACAGACGTGGACACAAATAAAGGAGCACTCAAAGAATCACAAGGCACAACAAGGTACGAAGCAAAATAGGATGACACATAAGAATAAGTAAGAGCCCGGATCAAATAGAATTGAAGCATCCCTATGGCAAACTGGAACAATACCTGTGATGACGGCGTCAGATGACTCGGCCTCAGGTCTAACCGGGAATGCATAAAACAGGGTTGGGCCCTACCACTCTAACGGCTTGACCTTCACCTCTGGTAGTTTGACCCCTGCCTCTAGCTGGCTAAGCGAGCGATGGAGAAACCAGTTCTGGAATCATGGAACGAGAATCCTGTTGGTGCATTCCCCCTATGATTTTGGGAAAAATCTAGAAAGGTGCCTCAAATATTCACAAGTATAACAAGCCCTCGGCTGTTGTGAATGTTGACCCTGGAACTAGCCCTGTCGACCTGGATAACCACTATATATAACTCTAGATCGGAGGTGCACTAATAGGAGTTGGTGGTGCACTGTAAGCTAGCTGCTCAGGATGAAATACATAAGGACCACGACTACTTGAAGCACTGTGGGATGCCTGAAGCGCTTACTAAAATAGCATGGGAAGATAGTCCCTACCAAAAGTACCCCTACCTCCAAACAATGCATCATTGAAACCACCGAAATGACGAGGCCTATTATCATAGAACGGCCCCCTCTCCTGACCACAAACCATCTCGATCCGTCTAGAAATCTTTACGCCCCTCTGAAAAGAAATATCATCTCTAGTCTCCTTGGCCATTTGTAGCCTGATAGTGAAAGTGAGCCCATCAATGAACCTCATCATTCTCTCCCTCTCAGTAGGGAGCAAGATAATGGCGTGGCGAGCTAGGTCCACAAATCGAGTCTCATACTGGGTAACAGTCATGCTACCCTGCTGAAGACGCTTAAACTGCCTATGGTAATCCTCTCTCAAAGTGAAATGAACTAACTTCTCCAGAAATAACTGTGAAAACTGATCCTGATAAGTGGAAGTGAACCAGCTGGTTTAGTCAACACATAATATCTCCACCATCTCTTGGCAGAACCGGTCATCTGGAACACTACAAAGTCGATCCCATTGGTTTCAACAATACCCATGTTACGCAACACCTCGTGGCAATGGTCCAAGTAATCATGTGGGTCCTTCGAAGGTGCACCGTTGAAATGAACATGAAAGAGCTTGGTAAAATTATCCAGCCTCAACAAGGCCTTAGAAAACATGGGGGACCTATCACCAGCACGTGCCGCAATTCTAATATAGGGGAGCCTCCTGCTCCGGGGTGTGAGTAGCGGAAGTTTGTGCTCCTCCCTCAGTCCGAGAAATGACTGGTGCCCCCAAAAATGCATCGGTCCGGGCCACACTCTCCATAAGACGTCTGGAACCTGAGTTGGTCCGACAGTCACGGTCTGAGCTAGGACCTCCTCCTCGTGATCAATCTGAGGATTCACTGCGGGTGATTCTACTCGAGCTCTAGGGGTAAGATCTACCTCTGCCTCGACCTCTAGCTCGACCTTAGCCTCGGCCTCTACCCCTGGTAGTAGCTGCCACAAGGGGCTCCGGCTCCTGCCTGGCTGCAGATGATGTGTGTGTTCTCGCCATCTGCGAGAGAAAAAGAATAGAATGGTTCAATCATCAATGATCGAAAAAAATTGCATGATAGAGAAGGGAAGAAGTGAATTTTTCCTAAGCTCCATAGCCTCTAGAAGATAAGTACAGACGCCTCCGTACCGATCTTTTAGACTCTACTAAGCTTACTCATGACTTGTAAGACCTAAGCAACCTAGTTCTCTGATTCCAACTTGTCACAATCCGGAATCCCAACCTCTAGGTCATGATGGCGCTTAACATCCACTTGCTAGGCAAGCCGACGTGAGATCGTTAAGTAGCCAATTTTTTAACAGTTTAAACACAATGGCGATATACAATGAGAAATAGAAACCCAATCTGATACGTTGCCAATATAAGTCATGTGATAATATCTACTCCCAAAGAACCGGAGTCACGAGTACACGAGAAACTAGAAGTTTTACAAGCAGAGTTTGAAAGAAATACAACTATTTCGAAGGAATTGAACACCAAAAGAGGGAAGATGAAGGGGACTTCAAGGAATGCGGACGTCACCATATCTACCTCAAGTCTTTCTATACTATGATCCGAGCTGACGCACCTCACACACCACTAGGACGAATACTAGAATCTGCACAAGAAGTGCAGAAGTATAGCATGAGTACAACCGACCCAATGTACTCCGTAAGTGTCGAGCCTAACCTCGACGAGGTAGTGACGAGGCTATGACATGACACCTACATAAATAAACATGTATAAGTATATATGAAGCAATAACAATAACAGAGTATACAAACGTACAAACAGGGAGGGGACATGCAGAAACGGAAAATGGCATAGCAGGTATGATAGCTACAACATGTATGAAATCATGTAAATAAATCACCAACCAATGAAATCAAATAAACCAATGATATGAAAATGGCACGACATCATCCTTCGTGCTTGTACTCTCGTCCTTACCATGAAATGATAATATAAGTAAAATGAAATGGCACGGCATCACCCTTCGTGCTTTTACCCTCAACCTCACCATGTAATAATGTATAAATGAGATGAATGTCACGGTATCAACCTTCGTGCCTTTACTCTCTTCTTCACCATATAATAATGAATAAATGAGATAAATGGCACAACACCACCATTTGTGCTTTTACTCTATTCCTCACTATATATTAATCAATAAACGAGATAAAAGCATTGGCACGATATCACCCTTCGTGTTTTTACACTCTTCCTTACCATGTAATGAAGATAATATAAATTCGAGAAATAACTAATGCGGAGAATGTGTTTACGTCAAATATAATGTCAAGATACCAAACTTCAACTTCCAAAATACTCAACAATTACGAAACAAGCAATAATTACGGAAGGAATAATCAAAGAAGTAATAACCTAACCTAAGCATGGATATCATAATTAATAATGCAATAAAACACAAGAAAACAAGTCTCACCCGTATGCTTTAACCCAACAACAACGCATAAGTATTCGTCACCTCACCTATACGTTGTTTCCCCCACATTAAACACGTAGCAAATAGACTAACAAGTCATAATCCCTCAATTTAAGATTAACCACAACACTTACCTCGTTCTGCAATCAAATCAAAGCGCAACCAAGGCCTTTCCTCTAAAATTCTCCTCCAACCAATTGAATTTAACCAAATATAGTTCAAACAATCCAAAATAAGCATTAGAAACTACCCATGAGGGAAAAAGATTCAATCTTTAATGATTTCAGAAAAAGTCAACCAAAGTCAACCCTAGGTCTGCTTGGTCAAAAACCGAGATTCGGAGAAAAACCCAATTACCCATTCACCCCTGAGCACGATTATATGATTAGTTCGAAATTCGACCTCAATTTGAGGTCTAAATCTCGATTTTACAAAAATTCTCAATTCTACCTAAATCCTTAATTTCTACCGTGAGCATAGATTAAAGGTTAGAAATCAATGGGTGCTGATGAAAATGGAAGAAAACGAGTTAAAATTTACTAACCTACAAAGCGGGGATGAAATTTCTCTTCAAAATCGCCTCTAGGCCGAGCACCATTGTGGAGATGGTGAAAAATGGGTTAAATCTCGATTTTTAGAAGTTTTAAAGACTGCGTCAAACGTTCATCGCGTTTGCGAGACACCTGACGCGATAGCGAAGCAACAATGGCCAAATCCCTTCGCGTTCGCGAATGCTTACTCCCACCTGCCTTCGCGGTCCTGATATCGTGTTCGCGAAGAGTAACGGCTAAAATACCCTTCCATGCTCCATAACCCTGCGCGTTCGCGAGAGGCTGATCGCGTTCCCGAAGGGTAAACCCACAAGTGCTTCGCGTTCGCGGCGAAGCCATCGCATTCGCGATGAAGAAATCCTCCTCGGTCCCTCGTTTCCCTTCGCGATCGCGAAGAGGGATACACCAGATATTAGCAACAATGAAACCCATCAACCATTCAAGTCCCAAATGGTCTGTAGCCTATCCGAAACTCACCCGAGCCCCTCAGGCTCCAAACTAAATATGTACACAAGTGTAATAACATCATACGAACTTGGCTCGCGCGATCAAAACACCAAAATAACACCTAGAACTACGAATCAGACATCAAAATGAATGATATTTTCAAAGAAACTTAAGAACTTCTAAATTTACAATCGGACGTGCGAATCACGTCGAATCAACTCTGTATTGCACTAAATTTTACAGACAAGTCATAAATAGTGAAATGAACCTATACCAAGTTTCGGAACTGAAGTCCGAACCCGGTAGCAACAAAATCAACTTACGGTCAAACTTAGGAATTTGTTAAACCTTCAAGTTACTAATTAAATCAAGTCAGGGACTTCCAAATTCGATTCCGGGCATACGCCCAAGTCCCAAATCACAATACAGACCCATCGAGACCGTGAAAATACTTATCCGAGTTTGTTTACACAAAATATTGACCGTAGTCAACTCCATCATTATTAAGAATAAATTTCATATTTTCCTCAATTTTTCACATAATATTTTTTCGAAAATGACATGGATTGCGCACGCAAATCGCAGAAAGCTAAACGGAGCTATTCGAGGTCTCGGAACACAGAAATGAAAGCTAAATCTCAAAGTGACCTATCATGTCATCACAATGTTATACATGTTAAAGTTCATTGACAATGTTAAAAATCTTTATACTGTCAGTATATATAATTTAAATTCAATAAAAACTCCTACCGTTCACTTTTACTTGTCCACCATACTAAATATACGTTTTTACTTTTATCTTTTTACTATATTAAATCAAGAGAAAGATAATTTTTTCTTCCTATTTTACCCTTCTAACTACGTATTCTCAAATTATTTCTCTAAGACCTTTTTTAAACACTACCATTATTAGGAGTTATATAGTAAAATATATACTATAATTATTATTTTTAAGGGAGGTGAAAAATCTAAAGTGAACATGTAAAAATGAACCGAGCAGTAACTAGCCTACTATTATGTGTCAAACTACACTGATAATATTAAAAAAATCTTTAGGCTGTCAAACTGAAGTCCAAATTTAATTGGTTGTTGTTTGCCGTTAGTTCTGAACTAACTTCCAAGCATTTATTTCTTGTGTCCTTTCTCAACTCCCCCACCAAAGTAAGGTGATGAGTTAGGTTCATTTATAAACTGTAGTAAGTTGGTGCTATCCCTCATAATTTATCTTTCACTTTCCTCCCAAATGGGAATGCAAAGAACAGTAGTGTTGTTCAAATCAGTAAATGTAACATTTATTTATTCATAAATATCGAGGCAAGAGTAGACGAATTAATTACATGTATGATTAGTTGAGAAAGTTGAGATAATATAATTGAAGAGGAGACATGAATCGTGAAAGAGAAGAGAGGTTAGGCAAATAATAAGGGAACAGTAAGGTGAGAGCCAACTCAGAAGCCTGTGGATATCATGTGCTTAATTAGGTATACACAACAAGACTCGTGTGGCTGTCCTAAAACATCTATCCTTTACCTACCTACCTACCTATTTTAGTCTCTCTCTCTATCCCTTCCCATGTGATACTCCTATTTTTTTTTTTGGTGAGTGGACCTCGAATAGGAGAGGCTGAAAAAAGAACGAGCATATGACATTACGGCCTCATTTGTTTGCACTTAATGGAGGTCTGAATCTTAATCATTCAGATCTCAGATATTAAGTGCGTTTGTTTTTAAAGTCTGAATCTTAATTATTCAGATCTTAATCATTAAGTGTTTTTTTTTTTTACTTCACAACCACTTAAGAGGTTTGAATAGGTCTGTATAATTAAGATCTATAACCGAGACTTAATTTCATTAAGTGGTATCACATATTCATTATTAATTGCGCCACCGCCTAACATTA
>ML298209.1:0-43098 GCA_005239495.1 Nicotiana undulata | reverse complement strand
TTTTGTTTGTAGTAATCTCTTAGATAGTCCGTGAGTACGTGACACCAGTTCTGGGATTTGTTTTTGGGATTCATTTCGAAATTGCTCTGTTGTATTTTAGTTATCTTGTTCGTATTTGTTGTTAATGAGTTTTAATTACTTCAAATGTTGGCTTGTCTAGCGGGTTCAACGTTAGACGCAGTCATGGCCCGAAGGTTGGATTTCGGGTCGTGACAACAATAAATTAAAGTAAGAGTTGTGGCAGTAAATTCATACGAATGGCTAAACGGACCTATGCGATAAGGTATATCAATATTCATGAATTCAACAAAGTACCGAGAGAAGAACTTCAGTATACTCATAGATGCCCAAAGGGACATCTTATCACGCTCTGCATATGAAACCTAAAGATTGGGCACCCTTATAGGGTCAAAATCGTACAGACTGCATGAAGAAAGGTAGCAACAATTACGATATTAAAAGGATTCTGACTACAAGTTATGGTGTGAGAAGGAGGACTAAGGGGGGAACGCCCTGGACTTTTGAACTTATTTACATAAAAATTCTCCTAGATGGCAAGGGAAGTTCTAAAGTATTCGGAAGATATAAGTTATGGAAATAATAAGTGCATCAGTCAACATTAGAGGACGAATGTTCCAAAGGGGGAATACTGTTACGCCCCGCAGTATTATATTACGATGATGTTACCCTATGCAGTAACATATTATGATGATGTTACGTGCAACATTATTAAAGTTACGACAGTGTTCTACCCAGCAATATTACATTACAGTGAGGTTACGCTTAGCAGTAATAAGTTACGACAGTGTTGCAACCTGCAGTATTGTACGTTGAATTTGTTGTAAGGTAATTGCCATCAGTCCAAGGAAAAGATTATTTGGAGATTATAAGGATTGTAAGTGATGAATAAATTCGTGAAGGTGAGAGGGGAAGCAAGTCGAAGAAAATGAATTTCAATGAAATTTGGTATTTTAGGATAAAATACGGCTCGAGCTAAAATATTACTCTGTATTTATGGACTAGTACCATACAAGGTACCACATGAACATAACATTAAGGTGTATAAGGTATGTGAAAAGTGAGTAATATTTCAAGTAAGTGGGAATAATTCTCAATTATGCGGGTAATTGATTAATTACCGGGTAACGAGATATTACCTAATTACCTAATAAATGGATAAAGATTAAATATCTCCACCCACTCCCCACGTGGCAGTAGGCTACTATTAAAACATATGACTAATTAGTCATATATGCTTAGTGGCTAAAGTAAGCAAACGTGTAATTCACTAAAGATTGATAAGAAAAGCTTGGTCTTTTAAAGCTTAGTCCATTTCAACTAAAGAATAACAAAGTGAAACTCAAATCTTTTTTCTAATTTCAAATCTCCAAGAACAAACGCCAAGTTTCAAACCTCCAACAAAATTCTTGCAAACAGTTATAACGAAAATTGATTAGAACTGTAGCAACGTAAATTTTTGCGGTTTTAAAGGAATACAGTGTAAACTTCTCCAAGGATATTAAACGGAGTTTTTTTCCTACTCCAGGTATGTTAAGGCTATCCCTTCTTTCTTTTGGCATGATCTATACGGCATGAACGAAACGAGAAAATGCACAACTTCCATAAAATACTATATTCGTAGAAATGTTACAGATATGTATATTCTTATCCTTCCACGTGTAAAACTACTCTATCATATGTTCATGGGTCTCAGAAATATGTAAGCTAGTAAAGTTTATCTCATGATATTAATTATACGCATAATGGCCTTATGACTTACCGAGAGATTTTATTGACATATTTCATATGCATTTCATGCATTTATACATGCATGTTGACCCATGACCAGATGGCGTTATATACGCGTATATATGTATGTATATATATGTATATGGGATATGGGAAAGGTTATGGCGTTATATACGCACCACCACCTGATCAGCTGGTATATGATGATGATGTTGCCCACAGTGGCTGAAATATGATTCAAACGGCGTTATATACGCGTATATATGTATGTATATTCAAACGGCATTATATACGCGTATATATGTATGTATATATATGTATATGGGATATGGGAAAGGTTATGGCGTTATATACGCACCACCACCTGATCAGCTGGTATACGATGATGATTTTGCCCACAGTGGCCGATATGATATGATGGGATGCCCTCAGAGGCTGATGATGTTATGAAACATATACCTATGCACGACATGACATTCATACGCATATGCATGATACTAAAAGTGATTTATTATTTACAGAGTTATCCAGACATACAGGTTGAGTCAATTACTCTATATCTCTTCCATGTCTCTTATGTATTTATTTATGTGCCTTACATACTCAGTACATTATTCGTACTGACGTCCCTTTTGCCTGGGGACGCTGCGTTTCATGCCCGCAGGTCCTGATAGACAGGTCGAGAGCCCTCCAAGTAGGTTATCAGCTCAGCGGAAGATGTTGGTGCGCTCCATTTGCTTCGGAGTTGCTCGTTTGGTTAGTATGATTTAGACACATATTGTTTGGTAAGGCGGGACTCTGTCCCAACCTTTATGATATTTATGTACTCTTGGAGGCTTGTAGACATACATCGTGTACATAAAGGATTGTACGGCCTGGCCGGCCTATGTTTTGAGTATGTAAAGGATTGTGCTGGCCTATTAGGATCGTATGTCATGTGTATGTAATAATGTAATAAGAAAGATATGCTACGTTGGTAGTCGGTTGGGTAAGGTACCGAGTGCCCGTCACGGCTCATCGGTTTGGGTCGTGACAGAGGTCGTCGTATCAAAGCCACAAATTTTTCTCTCTGCTCGAAAAGAAGAACGATTTCACCTGGACCCCGGAATGCCAACAGGCATTAGAGGAATTGAAGTGATACCTATCGAGCCCACTACTGCTTCACACTTCAAAGGTAGATGAGAAACTTTACTTGTACTTGGAAGTATCAGAAATCACTGTAAGTGGTGTCCTGGTTCGAGAAGAGCAAGGTACGCAATTTCCTATTTATTATATAAGTCAAACTTTAGGAGAAGCAGAAAATAAATATCCACACATAGAGAAATTGGCACTTGCACTGATAAGCATCTCTAGAAAGTTAAAACCATACTTTCAGTGTCACCCCATATGTGTATTAACCACTTACCTACTTCGTAATATTTTTCACAAGCTCGAACTGTAGGGCCGATTGGCCAAATGGGCCCTCGAACTCAATGGGTACGATATCGAATATCAACCTTGAATGACCATTCTCAATTTTTAGCGGACTTCGTTGAAAAGGAACTCTTGTTAAAATCGAGCACATCATCGGGGCCGTGGACCCTTTTAACAGATGATGCTTCGAATGTGGAGGGGTCCGGGCCAGGCAATATTTTGAAGCCGCCCACGGGTAACACTATTAGGCATTCTATCAAAACTTCTAAGTTGACTAACAATGAGGGCGAGTACGAGGCCATGATTGCAAGTCTCGAGCAAGACAAAAGCTTGGGATCAGAAGTCATTGCATCCAAGTGTGACTCTTTACTGGTGGTGAACCAAGTAAACAAAACCTTTGAAATTCGACAGGGTAGAATCCAAAGGTATTTGGACAAGATGCAGGTGACTTTTCACCGTTTTAAGGAATAGACCTTACAACATGTACCTCAAGAACAAAATAGTGAAGCCAATGCGCTCGCAAATTTGGGGTCATCGGTCGAGGAGGACGAGATCAGCTTGGGGACTATCGTCCAACTCTCGAGATCCGTGATCGAGGAAGGTCACGGTAAGATAAAATCTACAAGCTTAACGTGGGATTGGAGGAACAAATATATTGAATGCTTCAAAACGGAAAGCTCATATCGGACCCTAAAGAGTCGAGGGCCCTACGAACCAAAGCTGCTCGATTTACATTGGTTGAAGATGGAACATTATATAGGAGAACATTCGACGGACCATTGGCAGTATGTTTGGGACCAGGGGACACCGATTATGTTCTACGAGAGGTCCAAGGCACTCGTGGGAACCACTTCGGTGCCGAATCACTGATTCAAAAAATCATCAGAGCAGGATAGTATTGGGATACCATGGAAAATGACACTAAGGAGTTTGTTCGAAAATGTGATAAATGTTAAAGGTTTTCACCAATGATCCACCAGCCTGGAGAACAACTTCATTTGGTCCTATCCCATGGCCATTCATGAAATGAGGGATGGATATCGTCGGCACTCTTCCATCAGCCCCAGGTAAAGCTAAGTTTATTTTATTTATGACTGGCTATTTATCTAAATGGGTTGAAGCACAAGCTTTAGAGAAAGTCAAAGAGAAAGAGGTTATAGAATTCATCTGGGATCACATCGTGTGTTGATTCGGGATACCCGCCAAAATAGTGTGCGATAATGGAAAATAATTTATTTGCAGCAAAGTGACAAAATTCCTCGAAGAATATAAAATAAAAAGGATATTATCAACGCCATATCATCCTAGTGGGAAATGAGAGGCCGAATCGATGAACAAGACTATCATTCAAAACCTAAAGAAAAGGTTGAACGACGCTAAGGGGAAATTGAGAGAAATTATGCCCGAAGTCCTTTCGGCATGTCGAACAACATCGAAGTCCAGTACGGTGGCAACCCCATTCTCCCATGACATAGACCTGAGAGTGAGAGGTCCCTGCTCAAGTGGTGTGATAGTAGTACAAGTCCCAGTGGCATACCTGAGAGTGAGTATGCCTCGTTGAGGTCTTATAAGTTCGATTTTGCCTCATCGAGGCCTTATAGATTTGATGTTTCCTCATTGAGGTCTTATAGATTTGATGTTGCCTCATTGAGGTCTTATCAGTTCGATGTTTCCTCATTGAGGTCTTATGAGTTTGAGTCTTTGATGACTCGATAAGTTGACTGCCGATGAAAGTCCCCGGGTGTTCGGGAATATTTGGCCCTTGAGCCGTTTTATGTGAAAATAGTAAACTTCTTTGAGGCACAAAGTGTTTTGATAAATAAGAATGCTTCTTTGAATATTTGATACATGCATACATGTTTTTGCCATCGGGGGTTGACTATTGTACACAAACACGGTTCATTTGACTGTTTGGCCCATTACAACATTCTCCTATCGAGGCCCTCTTTGGCATAATTTGTTTTCTTTGAAAAAGTAACCTCTGAGGGTGATGCCCCCAGTATTCGAGGTTGATTGAAAGAAGCCTTGAATACTTGTTGAGTTTTCCTTAGGTAGCATATAGATGTTGCCTCGTTAAAAACCTTGCCGGTAAAACCCATTTGGGATAAAACCTGATCTAAGGGAAAAAGAGTGCAACGCATGCTTTGAAACCCAAGGTCTTCGAGCTGAAGGGTGCTTCCATTCCTCTCAATCGAACACCTATAATAAGTTAGTATAAAATATAAATGAAAAGGGATAAGGTTATACCTTAGCAATAATAGCGTTTGAGCATCAATATGTTCCAATTGCTTGGTAGTTGCTCGCCTTCCATAGTACTTAGCTTGTAGGATCCTTTGCCTACTATTCCAAGGACGCGGTACGGTCCTTACCAACTAGGGCCTAGCTTCCCTTCATTTGGGTTTCGAGTGTTGAGGTTGACTTTCCTTAGAACTAAGTCCCCGACTCTGAGGTAGCGGAGGTTCATTCTTCTATTGTAGTACCTTTCGATCCTTTGTTTTTGAGAGGCCATTCGAACTAGTGGGGCCTCGTGCTTTTCATCTAGTAGATCGAGGGTGGTGTTCATGGCCTTGTTGTTTGAATCCTCGGTGGCATGCTAAAATCTAACGCTTAGTTCCCTGGCCTCGACTGGTATCAATGCCTCAGACCCATATACCAAAGAGAATGGGGTCTCCCCTATGCTCGACTTCGAAGTTGTTCGATATGCCCCTAGTACTTCGGGCAGCACTTCTCTCCACTTCCCCTTCGCATTCTCTAACCTTTTCTTTAAGTTTTGAATGATACTTTTATTTGTGGACTCGGCCTGACCATTTGCACTTGGGTGGTAAGGCGTCGATAGGATCTTTTTGATTTTATGATCCTCAAGGAATTTCGTCACCTTGCTGGCGATGAACGGCTTCCCATTATCATATGTAATCTCGAAAGGGATCCCAAATTGGCATATGATGTGGTCCCATATGAAGTCGATGACTTCTTTTTCTCTAATCTTCTCGAAGGCCTACGCTTATACCAATTTCGAGAAGTAGTCAGTCATAAATAAGATAAATCTAGCTTTACCTGGTGCCGTTGGTAGGGGGCCGACGATGTCCATCTCCCATTTCATGAATGGCCACGGGGATAGGACAGAGTGTAGTTGTTCACCAGGTTGATGAATCATCAGTGCAAATCTTTGGCATTTGTCACATCTTCGAACGAATTCCTTGGTGTCCTGTTCCATTTATCCTAATAGTAACCTGCTCTGATCACTTTTCGAACTAAAGAATCGGCACAGGAGTGGTTTCCACAAGTGCCTTCGTGGATTTCTCGTAGCACATAGTCGGTGTCCCTTGGTCCTAAGCATACTGCTAGTGGTTCGTCGAAGGTCTTTCTGTACAGTGTTCCATTCTCGTCCATTGAAAATCGGACTGCTTTGGCTCGAAGGGTCCTCGATTCTTTTGGGTCCGTGGGGAGCATCCCATGTCTCAAGTAGTCAATGTACTTGTTCCTATAATCCCATGTTAGACTCGTTGAGTTGATTTCGACATGGACTTCTTCGATCACCGATTTTGATAGTTGTATGACAGTCCCCGAGACTATGTCATCTTCTTCGACATACGAACCCAAGTTCGCGATTGCATCGGCCTCGTTGTTCTATTCTCGAGGTATGTCAACCAGTGTCCACTCTTTGAAGCGATTCAATGTCACTTGAAACTTGTATAAGTATCTTTGCATCATATCTTCTCCAACCTCGAAACTCCCATTTACTTGGTTTACAACCAGAAGAGAGTCACATTTTTCTTCGATGACCTCTGCTCCTAGGCCTTTGGTCAGTTCGAGACCTGCAATCATGGCCTCCTACTCGACCTCATTGTTAGTCAACTTAGAATTTTTTATACATTGTCTAATTATCCCGCCCGTAGGCGGTTTTAGAACTATACCGAGCACGGACCCTTTCACATTCGAGGCACCATCAATGAAGAGGGTCCATACCCTTGATGATATGCCCGTTTTTAACAAGAGTTCTTTCTCTACTTCGGGCACGAGGACAGGTGTAAAATCGGACACGAAGTCCGCAAAAATTTGAGACTTGATAGTCGTTCGGGTTTGATACTCAATATCATACCCTCCGAGTTTGATGGCCCATTTGGCCTATCGGCCCGGTAATTTGCGCTTATGAAAGTTGTTTTGATGAGGATATGTTGTTAATACACATATAGTGTGACACTTAAAGTAAGGTTTCAATTTCCTAGATGCACTTACTAATGCAAGAGCTAGTTTTTCTAAGTGTGGATACCTAGTTTCAGCATCTCCTAGGGTCCGACTTACGTAATAGAAAGGGAATTGCGTACCTTGTTCTTCTCAAACCAACACACCACTTATCGCTACTTCGGACACGGCCAAATATAAGTATAGTGTTTCATCCTCCTTCGGGGTATGGAGCAAAGGTGGGCTCGAGAGATACCATTTTAATTCCTCCAAGGCTTGTTGACATTCTGGAGTCCATTCGAAGTTGTTCTTCTTCTTGAGTAGGGAGAAAAAAAGATGACTTTGATTCGAAGACCTCGAGATGAATCGACCTAAAGCTGTTATTCTCCCGGTGAGCCGCTGCACAATTTTCACATTGTTTACCCGGGTGATCTCCTAGATGGCTTTGATTTTGTCGGGGTTGATCTCGATCCCCCGGTTCGACACTATGAAGCCAAAAAATTTGCCCGATCCGACTCTGAAAGCGCATTTTTCGGGGTTGAGCTTCATGTTGTACCTTCTTAAGATATCGAATGTCTCTTGCATATGAGTCAAATGGTCCTCTGCTCGTAGGGACTTAACTAGCATGTCATCAATGTAAACTTCCATAGACTTGCCTATTTGATGTTCGAACATCTTATTAACTAGGCGTTGATATGTAGCCCCAAAGTTTTTTAGCTTGAAGGGCATTACGTTATAACAATATGTACCATACTTCGTGATGAACGAAGACTTTTCCTAGTCCTCCGAGTTCATTTGAATTTGATTGTACCCGGAGTATGTGTCGAGAAAAGTAAGGATCTCGTGGCCGGCCGTAGCAGCGATCAAACGATCGATGTTTGGCAATGGGAATAAGTGTTTAGGGCATGCTTTATTCAAATCCTTGTAATCTACTCACATTCTCAATTTATTTCCCTTTTTAGGGACTACTACTACATTAGCTAGCCATTCGGGGTATTTTACCTCCCTAATGGATCTTATTTATAGAAGTTTTGTTACCTCGTCTATGATGAATGCATGCTTTACCTCGGACTGAAGCCTCCTTTTTTGCTTCACCGGTTTGAACCTGCGATCGACACTTAGTCGATGGGTGGTTATCTCCGGTGGGATCCCTGTCATATCTAAATGGGACCAAGCGAAGCAATCAATGTTATCAATAAGAAATTGAATGAGTTTTTTTCTGAGTTCGAGGGTTAATACCGTCCCCAGGTACTCGATCAATACGATATGCTCGAGCTCTTCGACTATGGACTTCGTTGCATCTGACTCCTCAGGGGAAACAAAGGCTCGAGGGGTGAGGAAGTCTTCTTCATCGTCCTCGACTACCTGCTCACCGATCACCTGTCCCTTGGGTTCAACCGAGGGTATAGATGTTGTTGCTATTTGGCTATCTGCTTGTCTTTTGACTTCTCCTAGGTGGAAGGCGTCGATACTGGTGCCAAATCGTGCACCGCGAACATCTCTTTAGTTGCATGCTGCTCTCCATACACTGTTTTTACACCATCCTTTGTTGGGAACTTCATCATTTGATGAAGAGTTGATGGCACTTCCCTCATGCTATGTATCCATGGCCTTCCATGTAATGCATTGTACCTCATGTCACCATCGATGACATGAAACTTGGTGTCTTGAATTATACCGGACACGTTGACTGGGAGGATGATTTCCCCCTTCGTCGTTTCACTCTCCATGTTGAATCTATTCAGGACTCGAGAGGCGGGTATGATTTGGTTGAGCAGCTCCACGAACCTCAACCTAATTATATTGGCCGCGCTACCTGGATCCACGAGCACACGTTTAATTTGAACTTTATTTAAAGGGAAATAAATTACAAGTGCATCATTATGAGGCTGAAACAAGGCCTCGATGTCTTCTTCGCTGAATGTAAGAGTATCCTCGGGTATGTAGTCCCGAGTCCGCTTTTCCCTTATGATGGATACTTTTGTTCGCTTGATTATGGGTCCCTGTGGGATTTCGACTCCTCCAATGATCATGTGAATGACATGCTGGGGCTCTTCCAGTTCATTCTTCTTGTTTGCATCTATCTCGAAAGTGATTCTTGGCCCGGTCGCTGAGGAACTCTTGAAGGTGCCCTTCATTGAACAATTACCTCTTCTCGAAGCTGTCTGCAATTCTCGGTCCTATGACTGTGAGTGAAATGGTATTTGCACATTATGTTGGGGTTCCTCTAGGAAGGATCTGACTGCATGGGCTTGGGCCACCTGTTATCTCTAATCTTGCCTATGGCTGATACGATATTTGAGGCATCGATGTTGAAGTTGTACTCAGACAATCGGGGTACCTCCAACGGTCCCGAGTGCCTGTTGAACCTGGTTTTCCTCATGAGTCCCCGGAAACTTTGGCCTCGATCCGCCCTTAGATCATTTCGAGGTATATTACGCCTCGAAACGTTTCTTTGGTCTTCGACAAATGGTTGGTATCTTTCCTTGTTTGATCTTGGCTCCCATTCTGCATTCTTGATTCATTTTCTATTAGCCTGCTTGGATATATTGAGCCCGAGGGGGCTCCCAATTGGTCGTCCTCGACCCTCATTTTCGATTGGTACCTGTTATGCACATCTGCCTAAGTTACGGCGGGATACGCGATCAAATTTTGCTTCAGCTGCTTCGAAGCTATCGAGCTTCTATCATTCAAGCCCTGAGTGAAAGCTTGCATGACCCAGTCATCGGAGACTGGTGGTAATTCCATCCGCTCCATCTGAAAGTGGGATACGAACTCCCTTAGCATCTCGTTCTCTCTTTGTTTAATTTTGAGGACACTAGACTTCCTTGTAGCGACCATAATGGCACCATCGCGTGCCTTCACAAAAGAGTCTTCCAACATGTCAAATGAATCTGTTGAGTTCGGGGGGAGGTTATGATACCACATAATGGCCCCCTTGGATAGTGTTTCTCAAACTTTCTTCAACAAAACGGACTCATTCTCGTCGTCTTTTAAGTCATTTCCTTTTTATCCACAAGTGTATGTGGTAATATGCTCATTGGGATATGTGGTCCAATTGTACTTTGGGATACCACGCATCTTGAACTTCTTAGGAATGGGCTTCGGATCCGCACTTGATGGAAATGGTTTCTGCACAAACTTCTTCAAATCTACTCCCTTCAAAATCGGGGGTGCTCCCGAGATCTTGTCGACTCTCGAGTTGTAGGTTTATACTTTTTTATCATTGTCCTCTATCTTCTTTTCTCCTGACTCGATTCTCTTGGTGAGCTCCTTGAGCATTCTCATGATAGTGGGGTCTGTTCCTGACCCAATTGCTCGATCTTTCTGTGTTGGCTCAACTCGGGGGGCTGTTTCCGGTCCTGCTGTGCTCGAAGTCTGCTGCTGACTGTGTAGCTGAGCAATAACAACTCGCTGTGCTTGTAACATTTCAAAAATGACTTGTAGGATGACTTCATCTCGAGCTTGTGTTCTTTGTGTGTTGGGTTGGACCCCTCCGCGTATGTTCCCTTCAATATCAATGCCCAAATCGACGTGCACAACAATATGAGAACCAACGTCGTCTGGGATAGGAGTTGGTGCTACCCTAGGGTTTTGCGGTGGCACACCGACGACTGAGGTTGTTGCACTGTTCTCCCCATGGAACTCAAGACCGTCGTTTCCAAGTGTGTTTGCTCAGTTAGACATATTTTTGACCTGAAATCAAAAAGTCTTGGATAAGAAAAAGTGTGAAGAATAACTTGTGCTATCAGAAAACTAGCACCAAAACAATCATTGTTATTTTTGGCCCCGCAGTGGGCGCCAAACTATTTACCTTGAAAATGGTATTAACAATTATATTTAATTTGTGGTTCTAAAAATATGTGATTTATTCTAATACTAGTTAATAATCAAGAAATGATAAGTGTAAGTAAGATAAAATGTGATAGCCAAACCACTGTTGTCACAGGACTGGGGGCCTCGAGCTCTGTAATCTTGGGGGTCTCGAGGTTGGTATTTAGAAGTAAAATGAACAATAAATGAAGAACAATAAAGCTGAGGAGTAATGTAGAGTACGTTAAACAAGAAGAGCAGAGTAGAATATTCTATTGCAGTGAATGATATCTATTACAAAAATGATTGGGGTTCCCCTTATATAGGAGGGGAAAACCCCAACATAGTACATATCTCATTATGACAAAGAATGCTATTGGTACAGTTGTATAATGGTCTAGTACGGACTTGTACTATCTCTTGCAGATCTTATCAGCTCTAACCACGTGTCCTTGGGAATTTTTCGCTTTTCCATGGTGGTCATCGATTTCGCACAGCTTCGAGGTAGGTCGTGATGGGCCTCCGATATTCTATCTCGAGGTAGGAATTTTGAGGTCGAACTTCAGACTCTACTTCGAGCCTCTCGAGGATCCCTGATATCGACCGTATACAATATCCAAACAAACGAAGATTATCTATCCGATGATGATATTGAGTGCTTATATCCTACAAACTAGAGGAATTTCTACGATTTCATTATAATATTATAGATTAATATGAAAGCTAATGACATTTTCAAATTACTGTATACCATAAATTTATATAACATGTCATTCTTCTTTATAAAAAAAGCCGAATAACAAAACAGAAAATAGAACACAAAAAGGGCCCAGCCCGGGTTTGTGAGTGTTAATGTGCCGATGCTAGATAATACATACAAACGACACAGATATATCTAATCAACAATATAATATTTTTCAAATAACAATAAATTGCATATCAACTTTAGACGATCCCTCTGCTTTCCATCTTTATTCAGTTATTTTTCACATGATCTTGTAACACTACCATTTATCGTTTTGAATAATAGCTCCCCTTTTTGTGTCACGAGACCTCTCATAGATTTATTCGATTTTTTATTACTTTTTTTGCAAAGTCCGTATCAATTTCCGAAAAGTTCATATGTGAATTTTTTAAGAAAATGCGATATTACACTTTCTAAATGGCTAGAGTTAACCACGGTCAACCTTTTTGGTTATCAACTTTTGATTTGTGTTTTGACGCTTGTGATATGTTCGTATAATGATTTTGTACTTGTACACATATTTGGTTGGGATCCCAGATGCCCTGGGTCATTTCGGCGTGTTATGTGAAAATATGGAAAATTAAGGTTTGAACTTGAAATCTTGAGTTGTAGTGATCGGTTCTTGATTTTTGATGCATTTTAATGATTTAATTTGTGAGCGAGTATGATGTTAATACACTTGTGTGAATGATTGGATTGGAGCTTGGGGGGCTCGGGTGTGTTTCGGATGCGCTGCGAATAGGTTTGACATAATTGATGGCTGCTGGCGTGCATGGTCTACACATCATCTATTTGCGATTACCTATTAGCAAATGCGAGCTTCGCTTTTGTGAAGTAAGGCTCGCATTTTTTATGGCTGGCTAGGATGGTAAGCTACGCATTTGTGAAGCTCTGCTCGCATTTGCGATTGTGTCTTTTTTCGCAATTGCGAGGAATGTGTCGCATTTGCGACACTTGAATGTCCAGGGGCTGCTTCGCAATTGCGAAGCCTTGGTTACCTTTAGGGGAGGGGGAAGGCTTCTCACATGCGAAGGTAATGTCGCATTTGCGACATTTGCATGGCTCATACACTGTCCGCTTTTGCGAACACTTGTTTGCTTTTGTGATATATGCAGCTAGATAAAGGTTGGGAATTTCGGGACTTAACTCATTTTATACCATTTTTGAGACCTAGACTCCATGGAGGAGACTTTTCTTCTCATCTTCATAGGTTAGTAATTTTATCTTGTTTTTTTAAATATCCATTTATTTTTAATGAGTTTCATCATCAAATCTAATAATTTTAAAGTCAAAATTGGCGGTTTTGGGTAGAATTTATGGATTTTATAAAATTGAAATCTAGACTTCGAATTGAGGTTGGATTTCGTATAAAATCACATATTCGGGCTCGGAGCTGAATGAGTAATCGGGATTTGGTCTTAAGTACGTATTTCGACCACGTGGGCCCAGGTTGAATTTTATTTGAAATTTTCAATTATGTTAAAGATTGAACCTTTTTCATTTGAGGGTAGTTTCTAAAGCTTATTTTGGCTTGTTTGAATGATAATTGACTAGATACAACGTGATTTGGAGGCTTGTTCTAAAGGAACACTCGTGTTGGATTGTTAATTGTGTCTTGGAAAGAGGTTAGGGTATTGGTTAACCTTGATTTGAGGGAAATGCGGTATAATCTAGTCTATTTGTTATGTGATGTATTTGTTGGGGCGACATATATGCAACGTGGCGAGTGTACACACTTTGTCCATGGGATTAAAATGTTGGTAGAATAGCCTTACTTGTGCCATGTTACTTAGTGTATTATCACTTCCATACTTTAGATAGATTGTTTAATTCTTTAATTTTCGTATTCATGTTATTTCTTACGTTGAGATTGTTGTGAGTTTGGCCGGTGAGATTGTTGAATTGTGGATTTGTTGCTGGTGCTAAATTGTATGAAGATTTTCACATGACGAAGTTCAGTTCAAATTCTAATATTGATGTTGAATATGTTTTTCCACCTTGCTTGGTATTGTGTTCTATGTCCTTGCGAGGAAGAGTGATTGTACACAAAGGGTATTTCTATAAGGCCCTGTAAAATTTTCTAATGATTTAGGACTTTAAAGTGCCCCAATGGTGAATGGAGATGATATTTTTGAGATTCCAAGGAGACCTACTAACTTGAACTACATAATTTGGTCATGTAAATTTATGAGGGAAGTGATTTGGAGCATGTTAATAAATTTTAGGAGTGAAAAGGCTTTTGCTTGGATCAAGGTGGAAATGATAAGTGGAGCAGGGTGTCTTTAGTTGTGCACCCGCATGGCAGGAGAGGTAGATATCCCATCGAATGGTCCGAACTTGGTGTAGGAGAGTTGATAGGGCCAGAACTCGTTCACTAAGCTATGGCAAAAGTCAAGATCATCAAGGAATTGTTGTAGAAGGTTGAAGATCGCCAAAAGTCCTACTCTGATGTTCGACATAGAGATTCAGAGTTTGAGGTAAATGAGTGGGTGTTTCACAAGATTTTTTCCGTGAGGAAGTTATGTGATTTGCTAAGAAAGATAAATTGAGCCCACTATACACTAGACCTTATATAACTTGAAGTAAATCGACCAAGTAGCTTATGAGTTTGAATTAGCTCAAGAGTTGTCCTCCGTGGATCCCGTTTTTCATGCGTCTTTATTGAAGCAAGTGATTGGGGATTCGTCACTCATTGTTCATTAGAGAATGTTGAAATTAATGAAGGTTTGATCTATGAAATGGTTCATTTTCCATCCTTGACCGAAAAATCGAAAACTGAGAACCAAGGAAGTTACATCCGTCAATGTGTTTTGGCAGAACCAACATATGGAAAAAACGACTTAGGATGCGGAAGAAGATATGAAGAGGAGATATCCTCACTTATTTGTAGAACAAGATAATATGTAATGGCTATTGCTAGCTATTTTCTTTTGGGTATTATAACAGGTGGATACACACACACACACACACACACACACACACACACACACACATATATATATATATATATATATATATATATATATATATATTTAATATGTTTATTGTAGGTGTCTTATCTTACCCTCGTCAGGGTTAGGTTTGTCAGGTATACTCGTACTACACTTCTACACTTCTTGTGCCTATTCAGACATCGGGACCAGCAGAGTCCCGAGAGGGGCTTGGCATATACCAAGTAGGTGACTCGAGGTAGAGATGCATTCCGTTCACAAGCCTTAGGGTTATCTTCTTAGTTCTACATTACCAGTTTTACTCAGTATTGTATTTCTCGCAAAGTAATAGATTTAGTAAACTCTAGTAGCTTTTGTACTTTTCACTCTACATCTTTGGAGGGTTAAATGTTCGTATGGATTCTAGACTTATTATGTAAACTTTTTGAGTTTCTTTTACTTTATACTATAGTCTTGTTTCTTATCGTTAATTGCAATTCCTCCGTATTATCAGTTATGTGTTGGCTTGCTCAGCAAGCGGTGTTAGGTGCTATCACGACTCTGATTAATAGAGATTTTGGATCGTGGCGGATATCTTTCATATTCACTTTCAATCAACATAACTTTTAGGTGTCCTATTATTTGTTCCAATTTTATTAACAATGTTCTAAGAAAATTCATGTCCTCTTTGGCTTCTTTGCGCTTAAACTGTTTTTCAAACTTCATATTGTATTTGAAGTCGCGTTATCAACATCAACCAATTGACTTTTCAACGACAAATTGTAGTTAATCGTTCGCTCGTTGTGCCACCTAAAATAGTTACAAGCCCCTTTATTCTACAACATACAACACGTAATTATCAATTGGTGAGTAAAACCTGGTATCCACGTAAATATTAATCAACAAATATTACTCAATTTTTAAAGTTTGTAACCCTAAAATCTTCGGCCGGTGTTTCTATTAGTCTTTGAAGTCCTCAAGTAATAATAATCTCCACAGTGGAAATGATGTATTCTATGGAATGCATTGAACTTTGTAAATCATTATATACGAATAATCTAAGATAAGTCAAAGAATAAAGAAAACGGGGGAGAAGTTGAAGAATATAAGTAATAAACTCACTGCATGAGGTGTTATTACGGTTGACAGAAGCACGTGCTAGCCAGTCAAACTTGATCGGACGTCCGTTAGCCGGGGACATAATTTGGCACGAGGCTATAGTGCATGCCTACCATGGGCTATAGGTACTTTGTCTTTCTTTTTTTTTCTTTTTTTGATTTCACACGTTATTTTGGTTATTCGAGTTGTATTTTGCGTTACCTTGGTTCAGGCTCAAGTAAGGTATTCATCAAAGAAAACTTGACCTATGAGAGTTTATATGAGTCCACCAAACTGTATAGAGCCAAGATCCTATATCAGTTCCCACAGTATTAACTAATTAAACAGTAAGTAAATAAGACACATAATTTTTACGTGAAAAAATCTCAACTCAAGTGGACAAAAACCACGACCTACACTGGTAGGATTTCAACATCACTAACTTGCAATACTCTTGTTACAAGCCACTTTGTAGTGACTCTATTACAAAGACTTCAACTCACTGACTTGTAATACACCTACTACAAGCCACTTTGCAACTCACTAATTACAAAGACTTCAACTCACTGACTTGTAATACACCTACTACAAGCCACTTTGCAACTCACTAATTACAAAGACTTCAACTCACTGACTTGTAATACACCTACTACAAGCCACTTTGCAACTCACTAATTACAAAGACTTCAACCTATGACTAACTCTAGTCACAACACAAACTCAGCAGGTTTATGTTTTTGAGTTTCCTAAAACAGAGCTTCTATGAAAGCAAGATAGGAATTACAATGAAGAACTAATACAAGATTACAACTCAACTAAGGACATACGTAAACTCATAATGGAACTGGTCTGTAGTGGAGTTGTACTGTTGTTCTTGACACACTTGTGACTTCAATGCTGGATCAGATCTTGAATGCTAGAGAGAATATCACTAAATGTTCAAATGAATGTTTTGTTGCCATACTCCTTGTTATTATACTTCAATGACATCACTAGGATGATGTCCACACTTGGTTGGTACAAGGCCCTTCCCAATGGGAAGTGACTGTTGCACTGTTTCTGCACTGTAGCGTGCACAGTTGCACATAGTCACTTTCCAGCTGTAGAGTTAACTTTGTACTTCTGCCAGAGAAACACCAGAGGATCAGGTCCCTGAACTGGTTCTTGTGTATCCAAAGTCACACAACTTAAATTAGCTTGAGTCCATTGCATAAGAATTGTACCAAGTATGCATCTGGTCCTTTGTCTGGTTCTAGAAAGGAAGTTTGTTAGATCATGAAAACATAAAACTGTGAAGCCTTAAACCCATCAATTTTCCCCTTTTCGATGATGACAAACTCCTGAAATTGATAACCGTTTATAGATCTTGACTTAACCAGATAAAGTACCAGGAACATCATATGTTCCCTCTGACTCTATGTTTCCCCCTAAATCACCTGCTTCAATTTTCAAGTTATCTCTATATCTTCCCCCTTTTGGCATCATTAAAAATACATAAGCAGCAAAAAAAAGCATAAAGAAGTCTAACACAGCTAACTCATGCCACATGTGCACACACAACATGATAGAAAAGAGAAGCAGAAGAAAGACAAGCATTTCACTAGCAAAAAGAGAGTTGTTTCATTGATAATATTTAAAAAAAACATAAGTCTTTGCGATTACAACAAAGACTAATTTGGACTGATTCAAACGGGAGCAGCAGCAGTGAGATCCAACATACTATCACAAAAAGAAAACAAAAGGAAACAACGACCACAAACATCAAAACACAAGATAACTGGTCATAGAGGGGGTCCTAGGGGGCACTAGAATATGAAGGCTTGGAGGAGGAGCCAACAATGGTTTTGAGAACAAGGTCCATGCGTGCATTGGCAGACATCTGTTCCTCAAGTAGTGTCTCCCTCAATTTCTCCACCTGTTGCCGAAGCTCAGGATTTTCCTTAGTTAGACGAGCAACTTCTTCATTGGAAGAATTTGCAGATCTAGGTGCTCCAACAACCTGGCTAAGCCTAGTTTCAAGTATGGCGTTCCTAGCCTTCAACCTTCTGATTTATATCTGTAGCGCCATTCTGAGCATTGATGAGCTGAGAAATCGTCGAAGTGCTTCCCCCAATCTTTTCTTAGGACTCGCATTCTTCAAGAGTTGTTTCGGAGAAGGTTTCCTTTCTGGTTCCTACTCTTGGATTTTCCAAAGGTACCTTGAAGACCCTGGTGAGAAGAACCCATACGGAAGACTATGGTTCCCATCCTGAAAGTTCGCCACCTTCTGCATGTGCTCGATCATAATGGCCGAACAATTTATGGATTTGAACTCATCAAGAGCCTCCATGAGGTACAAATCAGACTTAGTGGTTATAGATCTCCTCTCAATATGTGGAAGAAGAACTTTGTTGACCAGTTAAAAAAGGAGCTGATACACAGGAAGAAATGCCTTCTTGTGCACTCGTTCCCCATGCTGGATAGCCTTCTAATTCACAATAGCATGCCTAAAGTTGGCTCCACAATCACACTTGACTGAGGACATCCGTTCACACGGAACTTGGAGAAGTTTCCCGAGCACAGAAGCATCGATCACCATGCCGACTCCATTGACTAGCACGCAAATCTGGTCCCCTGCAATAGTGAAGAGGGTTGCATATAAGTTTTGCACCTCATCTTTATAAACCTTAGGCACATCCTCCTTAAACAAATAGATCCATTGTTGAAATTCGGCCATCTCCAAAACCTGCCTAATTCCAGCCATCTCCAAGATTTCTTGGTCAACCATACGACCCCACAAGATTTTTTGAGTCCTCAGCTGTTCTTGCCAAATCCCACTATCACTTGGTATCATTTTCTTAGAACCAGGTCCTCTAACAGTTTCCCACTTCCTTTTTCTCGATTTTTCCACAGACTTTTCTTTTCCACTAGAAGCAATCAAAGTGTCACCCTTAGACGTATCTTTCTCCTCCACAACCTTTTTTGACTGACCACCATTCTTCACAGGCTTTCCACTCTATTTTTCAACAGCTTCCTTGGAAGCACCAACCACAGTTTTTGTACCTTCGTAGACTGTTTCACCAAGGTACTAGGTTCCTCTACAACATCCTTTTCAACTTCCACCACTGGAACGTTTTTATCAACCACAACTTCCCCCTGTTTCATTAACCTCTTATTCTTTTTCTTGCTGCTCCTTCTACTTTTCTATAAAGCAGACTCAAAAGCCTCATTCTTTTGCAACCTAGTAGTTGGTTGCTTGGAAGAGGGATCAAGAGTGACTGCTGGCTTTCTTATTTTGAAGCAAGCGCTAAGAACCATGTCATCCTCATCATCCTCGTCAAAACGTACCTCAATAGGTGGAATGAACTCTAATGGCTTAGTGTAGAAGATAGGCTCCTGACTTGTTTCTTCAGGAGGAGACATAGATTCTCCAACAGGTTTTTCAGGGGCTTTTTCATGAACTGGAGATTCAAAAAGTACCATCGCTCCTTCATCCCCTAAGAATGGAGTTCCTTCCCCCTGATACTCAGGCAGAAGAGAGGGTGCTTCACTCGTAAGGCTTTCAGCAGCGATAGCCATGATATTTTCCGCTGTTATTTTTTGGGGGACACTATGGGAGCCACTGAATCGATGACAGAAGAGTTCAAGTACTGGTCACGATCTTCCTCAGAGACCCTTGATTCTTGAGGGGTGGCACCTCCTAATTCCCTCTTGTTTTGATCAGAAGAAAGAGGAGAAACAGGGTTAACGTCTAGGACGTCGGAAGTCTCAGCACTAGGGAGAGAAACAATGTTGGACAAAGGTGTAAGGGAGACGGGAGATGAATAAGAAATAGGTGTAGGCACATTGGTATCCGGGGTAGTAGAGGAGAGGTTTTATGGTGGTGACGCTAAGGGATTTGAAGAGGTGGTAACAGTGTTGTTGACATGAGTGAGGGGAGGTTGTTCATTGGCCATGGTGAAAGAAGGGTTTGAGAGTTCTGAGAGAATGCATAGATACAATGAGAGGTTATTGTTCAGAATTCTGGAAGTGAGAGGGTTTTATAGAAGGAGGAGCTAATAATGAGAGGGTAGAGGAACGAGTTCTTAAGGGTTTTGAAACGGCGGTAGGTTTGTAGAATTGCGTAACGTACAGTAAAGGTGAAAGGATTTGAGATAAAATACGTGATATATAGGTTCTGAAAAGTCGGATGATGTGGAAGTTGAATTAATTTTGTTGTCTTTTGAGATATGCATGAGAAAAACACATTACTACTAACTTGTGGTACAGGAACCGGGTACTGACCTGTTTTGTCAAAATATTTTTCCACTATCTTTTGTAGATCAGCATTGTACCTTTAGCTTATATGATCATCATGTGTGTCTACTTCCAACGGTATAGATGTGAGTTAGGCTTGGTCAGAAAACACTTTATCTAATTTTACCTGAGTACGACTTTCATAGCCATATGAGGAGAATCAGGTTCTCAATTAGTTTTGATTAACCCCAGTTCCATACTATTTCTGTTGAAGTGTTCCCTGCTTAGAGCTTTGGTAAAGATATCTGCAATTTTATCTTCTGTGCAACAAAAACTCATATAGATAAGCCTATTTTCCACATTGTCTTTGAGAAAATGATGTCTGACATCAATGTGCTTGTTTCTCTTGTGTTGAACCGGGTTCTTTGCCATGTTGAGAGCACTGGTTTTGTCACATGGAAGGGGAACACACTTAATGTATACTCCAAAGTCCTCCAATTATTGTTTGATCCACAGTATCTAGGCACGGCACGAAGATGTAGCAACATATTCTGCTTCACCTGTTGAGAGAGCTACGGAGTTTTGTTTCCTTGTACCCCATGAGATTAGACATGATCCTAGGAAATGAGCCATTCTAGATGTGCTTTTCTTGTCCACCAGGTAACCTGCATAGTCAGCATCAGCATAATCAATGAGATTGAAATTGTCACCTGAAGGGTAATACATAACCAGGTCCTATGTGCCCTTAAGATATCTTAGAATTCTCTTAGCGGCATTCAGGTGATATTCCTTAGGATTTGATTGAAACCTTGCACATAAAACCACACTGAACACAATGTCTGGCCTGCTGGCAGTAAGGTAGAGTAGTGATCCAATGATTCCTCGATACATTGTTAGATTTACAGGTGATCCAGAATCATCCATGTCCAGCTTAGTAGCAGTATCAATGGGGGTATCAATCACCTTTGATGCTTCAATATCAAACCTCTTCAGAAGTTCCTTGATGTATTTCTGCTGACTAATACATGTTCTCTTTCTAGATTGTTTTACTTGAAGACCCAATAAGAAGTTCAATTCCCCCATCATACTCATTTCAAACTCACTTCCCATGAGTTTAGCAAATTCTTCACACATTGAATTTGTCGTTGCCCCAAATATGATCATCCACATATACCTGAACGATGAGCAGGTTCCTTCCATGTTTCTTCAAAAACAAAGTATTGTCAATTTTTCCTCTTGTGAATCTATTTTCCAGGAGAGAAACTTGGATAGTCTTTCATACTATGCTCGAGGGGCATGCTTCAATCCGTAGAGTGCCTTATCCAAGTTGAATACGTACTCAGGATGTTCATGACATTTAAAGCCTGTAGGTTGCTTCACATAAACCTCTTCCTTAAGAAAACCATTCAAAAAGGCACTCTTCACATCCATTTGGAACAAGGTGAATTCTGTATGGGATGTAAAGCAACGAGGATCCTAATGGCTTCCATGCGAGGAACTGGGGCAAAGGTCTCATCATAATGAATCCATTCCTCCTGATTGTAGCCTTGGAAAACAAGCCTTGCTTTGTTCCTTGTAGTGTTTCCATGTTCATCCAGCTTGTTCCTAAATACCCACCTGGTCCCTATGATGGTTCTGTCTGAGGGTATAGGTACCAGGTGCCAACCTTATTTCATTCAAATTGATGTAACTCCTCTTGTATAGTCGTGATCCAGTCTGCATCCTTCAAAGCTTATTTGATATTTTTGGGTTCTATTTGGGATAGAAAGGCTGAGAAGGCTAGGGAATTTCTGGTTTTTGATCTTGTCTGGACTTCTGAATCAAAGGGGTGATTATGTTATCAAGTGGATGGGAGATTTTGTGTTTCCAATTTGGGACTGGAGTCTGATTGGTAGAAGAACTAGGTAAATCAGAATGGTCTCCCTTCACTCCTCGTTCTACCTATGGAGTGCTTTGAACTGCATCTACAACTCTTTCTTCAACTTCAGTTGTAGTGATTTGGGTACCAGGTTCCTCTTGAGAAGTGGAAGAGGAGGTTGCATTGTCTTCACCTGCTTCCTTCATCTGACCCATCATATCCGCTTTACCACTTGAAATATCAATGATCTCCCCAGGAACCAATAGTGGTTCGTTGTCTTGATTTTCCTTGTTTCCTTCCTTTCCAGATGGATGTGTCTCATTGAATATCACATGAACACTTTCTTCCACGCACCGTGTCCTCGTGTTGTAGACTTTGTATTCTTTTCTTTGAGAGGAGTATCCCAGAAAGATTCCTTCATCACTTTTTGCATCGAACTTCCCAAGCTGATCCTTCCCGTGTTGAGAACGTAGCATTTGCATCCAAAGGTTCTCAAGTGAGTTAACTTTGCCTTTATTCCATTGAGTAACTCGTAGGGGTTTTTGTTCGGGAGAGATATGATCATGCACCTGTTTACCAAGTATCATGTAGTGTTTATTTCCTCTGCCCAGAAATTTTTCACAATTCCATAGTCAATAAGCATTGTTCGTGCCATGTCTTCGAGAGTTCTGTTCTCTCTTTCGACGACTCCATTTTGCTGTGGAGTCTTTGGAGCTAAGAAGTTGTGAGTAATACCATTTTCACTGCACAACTCCTAAAACTTGGCATTGTCGAATTCTGTCCCATGGTCAGATCTTATGCTGGCTACCTTCAGCTCCATCTTCACTTGGATTTTCTTAATAAAGGCCACAAATACTTCAAAAGTCTCATCTTTTGTAATAAGAAACACTGTCCAAGTGAACCTTGAATAGTCATCTACAATCACAAAGATGTATCTCTTTCCACCCTTGCTTGGTACTCTCATAGGATCACATAGATCCATATGAAGGAGTTCGAGTGGCTTTGATGTGCTGACATCCTTCTTTGGCTTAAAGGATGATTTCATATATTTTCCTCTAGCACATGTATCACACACTCTGTGCTCCTTGAACTTTGAATTTGGAAGACCACGAACCAGGTCCTTCTGTATCAACTTATTCAAAATTGAAAAGCTTGCATGCCCCAATCTTTTATGCCACAGTTCTGCATCATCATCAACTGCCTTCAGGCAGCTCATATCACCAGCTTGTAGAGACTCAAAATCAGCAACATAGATGTTCTTGTATCTTTTGGCTGTTAGAACCACTTCACCAGTTACCAAATTATTAACTGTGCACACTTTAGACAAGAACTCTACTTTGTTCCCTTTATCACAAATTGGAGAGACACTCAAGAGACTGTACTTCAGATCATCCACATAGTACACGTTCTTAATAGAGTGTGAAAGAGACATTCCAACCTTTACGACACCGAAAATGTACCCCTTTTGTTCATTTCCATACCCGGGCAAGGCGAATTTAGTAGCAGATGCTTTGAGCAGGAGGGCAGCGAGTATGGGTAGCTTGGCCTACATTGCAGCTGAGAAGAGACCTTTAGCCTTGGACATTCAATCCTTGGCCAATCGCCTTGTGAGATTGGACCTTTCTGAGCCTCGTCGAGTTTTGGATCATGTAGTTGCTCAGTCTTCATTGTTGGGGGAGATTAAGGCCCGACGGTTTGATGATCCATGCCTTGTAGAGCTTCGGGATACAGTGGTCCAAGGCAAGGCCAAGGAGGTTACTTTAGGCGAGGATGGTGTCTTGAGGATCCAGGGCCGTTTATGTGTTCCTAATATTGATGGCTTGAGGAAGAGAATTTTAGAAGAGGCCCACAGTTCTCGGTATTCGGTTCATCCTGGTGCGACGAAGATGTACCGTGATTTGAAGCGGCACTACTGGTGGAGGCGGATGAAGAAAGATATAGTGTAGTTTGTGGCTAGATGCCTCAATTGTCAGCAGGTCAAGTACGAGCACTAGAGGCCAGGAGGCCTGTTTCAGCAGATGCCCATTCCTGAGTGGAAATGGGAGAGCATCACCATGATTTTTGTGGTTGGGTTGCCTCGGACTTTGCGGAAGGTTGATGCGGTTTGGGTCATTGTTGATAGATTGACCAAATTGGCGCATTTCATTCCTGTGGCTACTACTTATACTACGGAGAGGCTGGCCCAGATTTATGTTCTGGAGATAGTTCGGTTGCACGGGGTGCCGGTGTCTATTATATCAGATTGAGGTCCTCAGTTCACCTCGCACTTCTGTAGAGCTTTGCACAGCGAGATGGGTACTCAGATAGACCTCAGTTCAGCATTTCACCCTCAGACTGATGGCCAGTCAGAGCGTACAGTTCAGATTTTGGAGGATATGCTCAGGGCTTGTGTGATTGATTTTGGCGGTCAATGGGACCAGTTCTTGCCTTTGGCAGAGTTTGCATACAATAACAGCTATCAGTCCAGCATTGAGATGGCTCCATTCGAGGCTTTATATGGTCGGCGATGTCGTTCTCCGATTGAGTGGTTTGAGCCTGGCGAGGCCAAGCTATATGGTACAGATCTGGTGAGAGATGCGTTGGAAAAGGTGAAGATTATTCAGGAAAGGCTCTGCACAGCTCAGTCCAGACAGAAGAGTTACGCAGATCAGCGGGCGCGTGAGGTAGAATTTATGGAGGGAGATAAGGTTATGTTGAAGGTGTCGCCAATGAAGGGCGTTATGAGATTCGGGAAGAAGGGCACCCCAGGTTTATAGGCCCTTTCGAGGTGTTGAGGCGAGTCGGGGAGGTTGCTTACGAGCTCGCTTTACCTCCCTCCTTATCGAGAGTTCATCCGGTATTTCATGTATCCATGCTCCGGAGATATCATGCTGATTTCTCTCACGTGATTGATTTCAGCACTATTCAGTTAGATGAGAAGTTGGGCTTCGAGGAGGACCGCCAGTTGAGGTCTAAGAGAATTTCTGCCATAAAGGTCCAGTGGAGGGGCCAACCAGTCGATGAGGCAACTTGGGAGTCCGAGGAGGACATGCAGAGCAGGTATCCACAACTATTCGGCTCTTCAGGTACGATTGTACGCCCGTTCGAGGACGAACGTTTGTTTTAGAAGGGGAGATTGTGATGACCCAAAAGAGGCCATCTTATGTGAATCTAATTTTTGACTATGTTACGATGCCCCGAAAGCCTCCGTTAATCTCACCTCGTTGTGCGTGTGCAGCCCGGGCGCGAAGCCAGGAAGCCTTTATGTGAAAACTTGACTAAGAGTTTAACTTATGATAATTAATTGAATAAAGTTGACTTTGGTCAGGATTTTTGGTAAACGAACCCGGATCCGTGAGCCGACGGTCCGTAGGAAAATATGGGACTTGGGCGTATGCCCGGAATCGAATTCCGAGGACCCAAGTCCGAGAAATTAATTTTTAAAGAAATTTTTTTTATGAAGATATTAAAGGCTTATGAACATGAACCTTGATGTGAAACCTGTGCTGCCGGGCCCGTATTATGATTTTGGAGCACGGAACAGGTTCAATATATGTTATTTAAGTTATCAGTGAAATTTGGTAAGAAACGGACTTGATTTGATTGGTTTCAGATCAAAATGGGGGAACTGGAGTTAATGAAGTTTTGAGGATTTTTTTAAAGAATTTGAAATTTGGCTTGAAAGGTGATTTTATGTTCCCGAGGTCCGAATGAAATTCTGAGACCGGGAATAGTTCCGTCATGTCAATTATAACTTGTCTGCAAAATTTGAAGTCATTCCGAGTAGTTTAGGCCAGTTCGGCGCCTTGAAGTGAATTCTAGAGTTTCAAGTTCTTAAGTTTTGATTCAATTTGGTTTCGGGGTTGAATTTTTGAGTCTCGTTGTTGTTTTCCATGTCCCGGGAGTTAGAGCGAGTCCGTATCACGAATACAGACTTGTTGGTATATTTGGACGGGGGCTCGGGTGGGCCCAGGTGCTTCCCGGACCCCGCACGGGACCAAAAACAAGCAAAATCCACTACTGGTGTGGCTGCTTCTGGTGTGACCGCACCTGCGGTCTCTCAGTCGCAGGTGCGACCCCCCATCGCAGGCGCGACCCTTTTTCCGCAGGAGCGGGACCGCTGGTGCGGACTCCTTCTCTGCAGGTGCGATGCCAAGGTCCCTGGCCCTTTTTCTACGGGGGAGGTGATTTTCTTGCAGGTGCGGGACCGCACCTGCGGTCCCAAAGTCGCAGGTGCGGAAATCACTGTTGCCAGCCCCTTTTAAATGTCCAAATTACGGGTTTTTCTTCATTTTCCCACCATCAACCTCCATTTGAGAGCATCCAAGTTTGGGCAGCACCTCCCACGACCACCCACTATAAGAGGTAAGTTAAACCCCATAATCTTCTAGCTTTAACATTAATTCCTAGTTAAATTCACTACTAAATCATCCAAAAATCATAGAATCAGGTAGTAATTTTAAGGTTCTTGAGGATTTTGTGATTATCCGTTTTAGGCCATGAATTTAAGTAGAAATCACACATTAATGATCTTTAGGTTATGGGTGAGTGATCCCTTCGAGAATTCTCGGAATTTGATAATGCATGACCAGGGTTGGAATTTGGAAATTCTTCAAGAATGGCTACTTTATTGAATAGCTAAGATAATTTATCACATTGTGCATGCATTGATGTATTGTATACCTTTTGGCTAGTTGCGAGTCCTCGGGTGTAGAGTTCGGAATTTCGGGCGCAATTGGATGGGTAGATTCGAACGAGGTGAGTCTCCTTTCTAACCTTGTAAGACGGAATTGTCCCCATAGGTGATGTATATGCTATGTGTAACTTGTTTGGGGGCAACGTACGCACCCAGTGACGAGAGTCCGTACGTAGTGGCTATTATTGTTATGTCCGGGTAGTTAGGCCCACATCATGCCTTATATGCTTTTCTCGTAATGCCTGATATATTTGTCTTGTAATGTTTTATATGATTTATTGTGACGCCATATGTACTATGAAATTATGTTTTGCATAGTGTTATATCTCCGAGGCTTTATGGAAAAATTGTTGAATGGCAAGGAATTTGTTATGGAAAGTAAGTATTGAAAGGTTATGGGATCGGGCCGTACGCCACGGCAGGTTTGAGAATGATTATGTCTATAAGGGATCGAGTCGTACGCCACTGCAGAGTTGAAAAGAAATTGTGAAATATATGGGATCGGGCCGTACGCCACGGCGGATCTAAGAATTTGTTATAATTGTATCGTTCAGTGGTCTTACCATTGAAAGTGCTTTATTGTTTAGTTCAGTATTTGTTTGGATTTCTGCCCTCGATATATATACTTGTTGCTTATTTCCCTGACATGCTTACTGTAATTCATTATATTTTATCATATGTTATTACAGTTGGACCTTAGTGAGTATCGAGTCGACCTCTCGTCACTACTTCTTCGAGTTTTGGCGGGATACTCACTGGGTACATATTTATTTAATATGTACTCATGTTGCACTTTCTTTTCTTTTCTGTACTTGACTGTACAGGTCCGGAGGCTGGTACGTCTGATTATCAGGCCGGTGCTAGATATTGATAGCGTGGTCATACTTCACGGTGAGCTGCTTTCCCGGCGACTTCCTAGCAGCACCCTGGAGTTCTTTTGTTATATTCTCTGTCCATTACATTCAGACTGAGACCCTGTATATATTGTAGTCATTGTATATTCAGTAGTTGCCCGTGGCACTCGTGACACTAGTTCCTGGCACACACGTGGTGTATATTATGGGTGGTTGGCTGTACATATGTTATGCGACATGCCTATTGGTTGATTTCCGCACTTGTAGTTTTAGTTCACATCACCGCCATTATCATGTTTATATCTGTTTAAAATTGGTTAAAAGATGAATTTGTGTAACGGGGAATGGTAACACTTAGCGTTTCTCTATTGGCTGGCCTAACCTCGCTGTTGGGCGCCATCGCGACCTGAATCAAGATTTGGGTCGTGACATGTATATCCAGTTAGTATGCCGATGATACTCGTGAAATTAGTTCCTGGCACACACATAGTGATTGTGTAGATTATGCCCGTACATACATGTATATTGTGGACCCACGCCTTATTATGACTGCTTTTGTTTAAAGTTGGTTAATTATCATCCGATAGTATGATTTAAACTGTATAACTTGGTATATAATGAAGTAATTAATCGGATGAGGAAGAACCCTTAGTGAAATGTGGTGTTGGCTTGCCTGACCCCGCCGTCGGGCGCCATCACGACCTCAGTTAGGATTTTGGGTCTTGACAAATCTAGACCCTTTTTCTTAATTAATTCGGACCTATACATACCCATTACCTCAGCCTAATACACTAGCCCAATACCTTAATACCCAATACCGAAATACCCATTAACCAAGACACATACCCGTTTAAAACCCGACACACTTCCCTTTTAAATCACAATCGCTGATCTCTGAAGATCAACGAGTTATACCACCCAAACCCTTTTAATTATACTCTATCCGCCCAAACCCTAATCACTTCCACCTACCCGCCATCTGTATACACTCCCTCTCTCATCTTCTCCCCCCCCCCCTTCTCAAACCCTAGCACCGTCACCCCAAATCCTTCTTATTCTAACCCTAGAAATAGAATCCACCTATGATTCCTTACCTTATTTGGTCATATCTCCTTACTAGCTACCCGTTCTTTGGTGTTACATAATAGCTTGCCTAAAATGGCAAGCAAAAATAGAGAGCTTCTAACCAAAATTGGTTCAAAATTTTTAATCTGTTGATTATTTCCGTATGTGTTCATTCTGACCTTTGTAAGTATGAACTTTTCGTATCTCTCGAGGATTCTTACTTAACTGTAAGGTTAGGGTTTTCAGATCTTCTGATTCGAACCATAATTGGTTTAAACTTTATTTTTTTTAATGTTATCCCGTATAAATCTGCGTGTTTTCGTTAAATCTTTTTACTTACTCAATTTAGGGTTTCCGATCTTCATTAATCGAATCAGATCTGATTCGATTCTATTAATAACCCCCCGTCGATGTTCATTTTATTAAAACTTGCAATTCTCTACCTTTATTTTCTATCGATTTTTTTGGTTCACTTAAATTTAGGGTTTTAGATCTATAATTGAACCAAACATGGTCCGATTTCATTTTTTGCGTTCGAATAATATCTTGTCTACATTCATTGTAGGTAGTATGTGATTATTTTACCCTTGTTTCTCTCTTAATTTTATGGTTTACCTAAAAATTAGGGTTTGAAGTCTTTTACCGAGATTTTTACTCTTTCCTTTCTCGTATGGTACGGATATTTTCCTTATTATGTTCAATCTACCATATTTCCATTATTTTCTTTACCTTATTTGCCGTGAAGCCAATTGTTAATTGATATTTTCCTTATTTCTTTTACTCGCTTGATTACATGAAGTTGTGCCCTGTTAATTTACTGAACCTGCATTATTTGTTCTGTGATTAACTTCTTTCCTTATTTATATTTCATTCCTTATTTTGTCACCTAATTGAACATTATTTAAACCCTTCTCCCTTTCCCCTTTAGAAAGACTCGAACTCTAATACTTTTAATGGAACTTAGATTCTTTACCCTAGTTCTCTTTGCTCATTGTTACTGCCGGCTGAAAGCTACGGCCAATTGATTCTAGGCTTACTGTTGTGGTTACTTGATTTCCTTCCTAGCTGGTAAGCCATAATCCCTTGTAATTTCATTCTCCATGCTTTCATAATATGTGTTGCTCGACTAGCATGTTTAAATTCCGAGTATGATTCTGCCATTTTATATGATTTTATGATTTCATCTAGTCCTATAAGTGACATTTTTAATTTAGGATTAAGTTATTTTGAATAATATGAATCCTCTTATAAGCTAACCTAATGTTTAACTTGTTTCATGCATTGTTTGTTGATCCTGCACCTGTTCTGAACTTTGCATTCCTTAGGGTACTACCAGCATGAAATTAGATAACTCATCCTAACTTTTCAATTCTGTATTGTTACTTGATTTATGTGTCTTGCCAACTTGTTAAATCTAACTGTTTGCCTTAACACCTTCTCTAAATGCTTCTGTGATTAAACAGTGGTTGTCCTAAATTTTAGCATGCTCACTTAGTATAATTAGGTCTCTTTTCTGAATTAACCTATTTGAAACTATGTACCTTATAACCCTTGCTTGTTTTGTTGAATGCAATTCTGTTTTGTGAATTTTGTTTCTTCTAAAATTAGCACTGTTTTAAAATCTATCCTTACTTCCTTTTTGCTGTCACACTTTTCAAACTTCTACTCTAAGTCCCTTAGGTTCTATCCTCAAGCACCCTAGTGTGAGCACTACTCAGGGTCCATGTGAGACTCCTGTGAACTCTGATGCACTCGGAACTGGTTCCTAATCTCTTTTAAAAACATTTATGAATATGTGGTTCTGGTGTGAGCATTTCCCTGGGTCCCTAAGGGCCATGGGAATTTTGACACATTGGAAACTTGGATCTACATGTGTTATGTACGATACATTCGTATTTGGCTATGTTGTACCTATGAATTGAGCCTCGAAGTTGATTGGTTTGAAGGCCTGGTTCCCAGGTTTATTTGGGCCTAATGAAGGCTTCCTATAGTTTATCTTACTACTGTTATGTAATTTATTCATTACTCTGGCTTGTAATAATCCGATTCTAGGGTATATAGTAAAATTGGGAAGGGTCTTTATTCTCTTTGGGCTATTCGGGTAGAAATCCTGCCAATAGGGTTTCATTTGTTCTGTTAATCCTTTTTTAGCTCATCTTTGTAAAAATCGTATGAGTGTTGTACTATGCTTTCATAGTAGAAATCCCGCCTATAGGATTAAAATTCAAATTCGAAATCCTCCCCATAGGATTAAAATTTCATATTAGAAATCTTGCATAAAGGATTAAAATTGCACATTAGAAATCCTTCCTATAGGTTGCATTAACTTGTCCAACAAACCTGTGTTTGCAATCATTCCTATAGGACCTCAATATTTGATTTAATTATTTTTCTGGAAATATGTACAATTTCTGCCTGTATTACTGCTCACTGGATATCATGCCTATAAGGTTAAATCAATTCAATAATAGATACCATGCCTATAGGGTTAAAATCAGTTCGACATTAGATATCGTGCCTATAGGATTCTATCAATTGGTTCTGAATACAATCGCCTTTGTCAATCACTTAGACAATGTGCCTGTAGGACTTAATAACAATTCTGGATTCGTAACTGTGATTCATTACTGCCTGAAATGCCCAGATATTACTGAATAAAATATGTAGGCAGATAGTAGGTCTTGACACTCGCCTTAATGAAATTGCTTCTATAAATCACTGCTTTCTTATTTCTCACATAGATATCCTGCCTATAGGACTTTAAGGTTAATAAAGTTGGCTGAATCGATTGCGTGCATTTGCTATTTTATGTGCGGAGGTCAACATGAGCCCATATTTGCTTTTACTTGAAAGTCCTAATTGATTTTGTCTGACGCCTAGCCTTTTACAATTTTAAGCAACTATGGTTAAGTCTATAACCACCCCAAATAGAGGTCCTAATGCCTCCAGGGCCATAGGTAAGGGACGGGTAGTGCACGCATAGGAAACGAACTAGAATCGACTAGAGCTCTTTAGGTAACAACTTAAAGATAGTAATCGGGTAGTATGAGATGACAGTCTGTGCGCTAAATACCATGAATAACAGCCCTACTTGAGGAAGTTACAAAGTATTGCACGGGGTGATCCTATAAGATAAAAAACATAGGACCCATTACCCCCCTTCCTGTATTAAAATATGTCGTTTATTTATCTGTCCAAACTACTTCCTTTCCTTTTAGACTAATTCTCTTAATTTAAGTTCGGCCTGGACCCACTGTTGTGGACCTCGAGGGGTGCCTAACACCTTCCCCTCAAGGTAATTTGAGCCCTTACCCGATCTCTGGTGATGTAAACTGGTAATATGAGTTATCTATCTGCTCTAGGTGCCCTAACACACCTTAATCCGTTAGGTGGCCACTCTCTCAATTCCAATTCCCTACCCTCTCAAAAGGCGTTGTCCAAAAAATGTCGAAATCCGATTTTGCGACAAAAAGGGGGCGCGACAACATGGCGACTCTGTTGGGGATACCTTTAAGCTCTTACCATAACGAACTTGTTTTGTGAATTAGTCTTTGAACATGTCTTTATTATTCCGTTAATACTTGCACACCCCTTCCCCTTCCCACTCTATGTGAATTTATTTGCCTATCTTTATTTATTTCCCTGTTTTATTACTTTTACTATGAAAACTGACTGGTCTCTGTCTTTTCTTTCTTAAACGCCTTTACAATTATTAAATACCGCATTTATCATTTTTCATCGTGCAAATACTTGACAACGTGTTATTTTCTTTTTGAATAAATCATTCTCAACATCATATTCCACTTGTACGTAATTAATACCATAGCAACACTTGATGAGTGTCTGTGCTCTTCCTATATCACCATTTTGAATTTGGAAAGGCTTATTTGCGGTAAAACTAGTCGATCAGCGGTGCAAACGACGGTTCCATTCCTTTCCCGCTCAAGTTGTCCGCTTGAGGGTACCAGTCTAGACCTCTATAGAAACATTATTCTGATAATAACTGTACATGCATCGTGGTCAAACCTAGCATGGGTTAGTATGTTGTCCGCATAATAACATTTTAAGGAAAGCCTTTTCCAAAGTCCACCGGTGTTTCCATAATCCCAATGGACGCAACCACAATCTGTGCATTATTTGGAGAAATAAATGCCTATATGCTAATCGTTAATGTATAAATAGTCGAATCCGGAGGGGAAAAAAGGTCTAACCTTGTTTGTTTTGCAGAAAATTAGGCACGAAGTTCCCAGATTCGGCATGGTCCGAACATACCACCATTACTTCTAGATTGGTGGGCAGATCTTCTGTAAAGCGAAAAAAATCATGTGAAAAGGGTCCTTTGAAACTTACCTTCCTTATTAGACATCCAACTAAACAACATATTGATCGAGGCTGCTATTATGTTCTGGGACGGAGAAAGGGTTGTATTTCGTTTCGGCAAGATAGAAATGACTCCTCTTTTGGAGGAAATAGGGGGATTCACTGGACTACCTTGGGACACTCCTGGTTTATTGGTACCGAAAAATCGCACCCTAGGGGATTTATGAAAATGATGTGATTAAGAAAGAATGACGACTTGGTATGTTTGAAAAATTCCTATATACCGTTTGAATTCCTTTATGAACAATACGAACACAACAAATTTTATCGTATCTTTCATGACGAGTTTTCCATCACTTCCTTGGGTTGGATTCATCGTAGGATTTTTGTGTTCATCGTCTGCTTCTTGGGTATGATAGTGTTTCCAAGCGAAATGGACATGATTCACACCAGACTGGCCATGGTAACCAAAGCCTTAATGGAGGTAATCGAGGGGCAAACATACACAATTGTTCCTATGATTATAGCAGAGATATATCAGGCTTTGGATCGTTGCCAAAAAGGGTTCAAACATTTCGAGGGTTGTAATTTGCTACTACAAATTTGGTTGCTAGAACATCTCAAAAGAGGTCAATACCACCAAGAGTTTCCATGGAGACCGTGGAATGATCATATAGCTTTCCATCACCCCAAAAGAATGACCTTTATCCCAGACATGTTTGCTTAACCAGAGAATGCTACAAAATGGCTACAGTTCTTTGACAATTTGACCGAGGACTAGATTCATTAGATGTTCGAATGGTTACCCACTAGTGAATTAATCATTAAATATAGGGATGTTCCACATTTGGTGTTGATCGGGTTAAGGGGAATACACCCCTATGTTCCTATTAAGGTCATGAGACAAGCTGATAGAAAACAAGTCATACCACGAGTCTCCAAAATGAGTCACTACAGGGCAGATTTTAAAGATGATGACATCCCATACAAATGTGAAGCTCAACACATGTGGAACTTGATGGTCATCGTGGAAAAGAATACCATCGAGCCAGATCGATACCACGCAGGGCATGTGTACTTTTACCCATCATGGTTGGACGATAGCATAGCTGGAATAGTTGAGCTAGGGGTCGGTCAAGGGACCAGGATCATAGATGAAGTTGTTGAAGCACATGTGAAGTATAACAGACTGCGCAAAAGAGTTCACGAGGCCGATGCCGAGGCTGAGAATTTGGAATAACACAAGATTGATATGGAGGCAATAAATGAATGGAGGGAAATGGATACTAGGTCAACAGAAAGGCTAGAGTATCTGGAGCAGGGTTTAATGGAATTAGAAGGGAAGATGAGCAAAAGAGTCATAGACTGCCAGAATGCCAAGGGTAACGAAGGAGGACATCTAGCAAGGGCGTACCTACTGCTGGACATGCGCGACCCGGGAAACCTTATCGATGGAGCTAAGAGAGTCAAGCCTAGAGAAGGTCCCTCTAGGACCAAGTAGATTAGGTTTATTTATTTTAGAATCACTTTTCGAATGTAAGAAGGCCAAATTCCATTAGTGAATTATTTATTTCTTGTCGATTTAGATTCGTCTTATATATAACGTTAATGAAATAAGGCAATTATTGGCATTAAATTTCTCAAAATATACTTGTCGCTAGGCCTAACTCGGGCACAATGAGGCTCCCAAATTAGGACGTGAATTTACATTTCCGCAATATGTGTTTAAATACATAGCATATTTGAGGAAGTTCTTTGACCAGCTGCGGAAGTACAGTCTAAAGCTAAATCCTGCAAAATGTGCATTTGGGGTTCCTGCGGGAAAATTGTTGGGATTCATCGTCAGCCGCCGAGGAATAAAGTTGGAACCGTCAAAGGTTAAAGCTATCCAAGAACTACAACCACCAAATAACAAGAAGGATGTGACGTGTTTCTTGGGACGCCTCAATTACATCATCCAGTTAATAGCACAGTCCACATTGATATGTGAGCCGATTTTCAAAATGTTGAAGAAGGATACCGCAACCAGTTGGACGGAAGATTGTCAAAAGGCTTTTGACAAGATCAAGGAATATCTGCCCACACCACCAGTATTAGTCCCGCCAGAGCCTGGTCGACCATTACTACTCTACCTTGAAGTGTTAGATGGAGCTTTCGCTTGTGTTTTGGGACAACATGACGAGACGGGAAGAAAGGAGCAGACCATATATTACTTGAGTAAGAAGTTCACACCATATGAAGCATGGTACTCTCTTCTAGAACGCACTTATTGCTCTATAACCTGGAGAGCTCAGAAGCTAAGACACTACTTCTGTGCCAATACTACATACCTCATTTCGAGGATGGATTCCCTGAAGTATCTTTCAGAAGCCTATGCCTACCGGGAAGCTGGCCAAGTGGAAAATATTGCTAAGTGAGTTTGACATCATCTATGTAACTCAGAAGGCGGTCAAAGGAAAAGCCTTGGCAGATCATCTTGCTGAGAGTCTTGTAAAAGGAGAATACAAACCCCAAAAAACGTATTTTTCTAATGAAGAGGTATCATTCGTAGGAGAGGACATTGCTGAAGCCTACGATAGTTGGAAAATGTTTTTCGACGGAGCTGAAAATATCAAAGGAGTTGGTATCAGAGCCTTCTTAGTATCAGAAATTGGTCAGCATTATCCGGTGTCTACAAAACTCAGGTTCTCATGCACCAACAATATGGCGGAATATGAATCCTGCATATTAGGGCTCAACTTGGCTGTTGACATGAATATTCAGGGACTGCTGGTCATCGGCGATTTAGACCTTCTAGTACATAAGGTACAAGGAGAGTCGGCTACCAAGAATACCAAAATACTACCGTATCTACATCATGTACATGAGATGAAGAAGAGGTTCACAAAGATAGAATTTCGGCATGTCCCCAGAATTCAGAATGAATTTGAAGACACATTGGCCACCTTGTCATCAATGATACAACATCTAGACAAGAATTTCATCGATCCCATTCCGGAAAGAATCCATAATCAGCCTCATACTATGCTAATATAGAAGAAGGAACGAATGGAAATCCCTGATTCCACGACATCAAAGAATATCTGGCAAAAAGAGAATACCCGGAGCATGCAAACCATACTCAGAAACGCACACTTCGGAGGCTGTCCAATCACTTCTTCCAAAGCGGAGGAAATCTGTATAGAAGAACTCCTGATCTAGGTCTGTTAAGGTGTGTTGACACCAAAGAGATTTCCAAATTTCTCGAGGAGATACACGTCATAGCCTGCGGCCCACATATGAACAATTTTGTTTTAGCCAAGAAGATACTCAGGGCTGGATACTTTTGGATGACTATGGAGACAAATTTCATCTGATATGTCCATAAATTCCACCAATGCCAGATACATGCAGACATGATACGGGTGCCGCCAAATGAACTCAATGCAACAAGTGCACCTTGGCCCATTGTGGCCTGGGGAATGGATGTCATTGGATCAATCGCCCACCATTTCGAACTGGCACAGGTTCATTTTAGTTTCCATTGATTGCTTCACTAAATGTGTTTAAGCTGCATCATACAAAGTTATGACCAAGAAAGTCGTCGCAGATTTTATCAAAGATCAAATTATTTGACGATTTGGGGTTCCAGAGTCCATCATCACTGATAATGCCGCTAATCTCAACTGGGATCTGATGAAAGCCATGTGCGAAACTGTCAATATCAAGAACAAGAATTCCAGAGCATACAGACCTCAAATGAACGGATCCATGGAGGTTGCCAACAAGAACATCAAGAAGATACTAAGGAAAATGGCAGAGAATCACAAGCAATGGCATGAGAAATTACCATTTTCCTTATTGGGATACCGTACCACAGTCCGCACATCAACCGTGGAAACTCCTTATCTGTTGGTTTATGGTACCGAAGCAGTCATTCCCGCCGAGGTAGAAATTCATTCTTTGAGAATCATACAAGAAGCTGAACTCAGTGGCATAGAATGGATAAGAAGCCGCTATGAGCAATTATCCCGCATAGACGGAAAGAGGATTAATGGAATGTGTCATGGTCAGCTTTATCAGAATAGAATGTCCAGGGCTTTCAACAAAAGGGTCAAACCAAGATAGTTCACACTAGGGCAGCTGGTGCTGAAACAGATCTTTCCACATTAAGATAAAGCCAAAGGTAAATTCTCTCCCAACTGGCAAGGTCCTTACATGTTTCACATAATATTGACAGGAGGAGCACTCATACTCGCAGAGATGGATGGAGAAGTCTGGCCAAAGCCGATCAATTCAGATGCAGTCAAAAGATACTACGTGTAAACTATCTATGTTTCTTTAGGTGATGTAGATTGAACTACGCTCGACCTGATTCCCATTTGAGATGGGATACGTAGGCAACCCTGTGGGTTCAGTTACAATTCAATAAAAATTCCATTTTCCCAACAATCAGAAACTGGTGCAGAATTTTGAGGAGGACCCTCAAAATTCCGAAGCAAGTTCAACCAACCGCAGCATACAAAATAGCCAGAAAGTCACTTAGTTAACTAGACTAGAATTTTGAGGAGGACCCTCAAAATTCTATGTCAAAGGAAGTCGCAATGTCTCTAATAATATCACAGTTACTGGTTTATCTAACTAGTTTCTAAATTGCATATTACTTTGTCTTTGAAAACTCTATACGCATGCTTTTGAAAAGAAGCTTTACTTTTTAGCCAAATACTACCCATGGTAACTTGAACAAGACCCTCGGGCAGAGTGGAGCAGATCAAGCAGACAAAGACACGAACCAACCTCCCTCGCAAAACTAACAAATTTTCTGTGGATGCAGAAATATGTCATCATCATAAGCATCGTCGCAACAACACAATTTCTATACACAAAACACATTGTCAGCTAAGAATACTTTACTCCTTCTCTTACATCCGCATGAGACTAAGCTCTGTCTCAATTCTTGGATAAGGCTAAGCCCTGCCTCCCATTTGCATAAGGCTAAGAACTGTCTTCTCCTTGAAGAGACTAAGCCCTGTATCAATTGTTGCATGAGGCTAAGCCTTGCCTACCTATTTGCATAAGGCTAATCACTTCCTTATCCTTTCATGAGGTAAGCCCTTCCTCCTTATTTGCATAAGGCTAAGCACTGCTTTCTCCTTGCATGAAGACTAAGCCCTGTCTCAATTCTTGCATGAGGTTAAGCCCTACCTCACTATTCGCATAAGGCTAAGCCCTGGCTTCTCCTTGCATGAGACTAAGTCTTGTCTCAATTCTTGAATGAGTATAAGCCTTGCCTCCCTATTTGCATAAGGCTAAGCACTTCCTTCTCCTTGCATGAGACTAAGCCCAGTCTCAATTCTTGCATGAGGCTAAGCCCTGCCTCCATATTTGCGTAAGGCTAAGCACTGCCTTCTCCTTGCATGAGACTAATCCCTGTCTCAATTCTTGCATGAGGCTAAGCCCTGCCTCCCTATTTTCATAAGGCTAAGCATTGCCTTCTCCTTGCATGAGACTAAGCCCTGTCTCAATTCTTGCATGAGGCTAAGTGCTGGCTCACATATTTTATACGTGTGTGCATGCAGTATATTTTTGTAAATTTGTAGGTGATCCATAAAGTAATCGTTATCCCAACAGGATCAATCCCGCTCCAATTCCCATCCACATCATTCAAATAATTTCAAACATAACCGTTCATCATTTGTTACCCAGTCTCATTTTTACCCATAACCGTTTCAAACCCCAATTAACCCTATTTGGAACATTTTGTCCATTCTCGCAACGACTCCATTATTTACTTAATCATTGGATAAAGAACTATACACCTCCTGATTCTTGTAAAACCAAGGATATGTAGGCAGCTCAAAAACTAGAGTGCGATCTATATCTTTCAAATCACCCTATTCGGTCAAAATTGATCATCATGTCTTTATCCGACAACTCTTCCATCATTCCTGGGTAAAGAGGGGCAGCTGTTGATACCCTATTTTTCGCTCATATATTTTTAAATATGCATATATACCTTCAAAATAGTGCATAAGCATCATCAAGTATTTTCCATAATTTTTAAGGGGTTTTAATCAATTTATTCTTGCATAAATAATTATTAATTGCATCTCAAATAAATTTTATGATGATTTATCATTTAATTTTTATCATCTATATCCATATTAAGCTTTAAATATTTTTTTACATACTTATTATAATTGCATTTTGCACCCTTAGGCTAAAATTGCATAATTTGCAATTATAGCCTATATATATGCATGATTACATTGTTTATACAGAAAATGACTTTTTATATTTTTATAATATTAAATAATTATTTTAAATCATTTTCATGTGCAAATGACATTTTTTATTATTTATTAATTATTTGTTTTATAAACTTTAGTTGGGTATTTAAAATCTATCCCTTTTTTATTAATTAATTTCGGACATATACACTACCCATTACCCCAGCCCAATACACCAGCCCAATACCTTAATACCCAATACCAAAATATCCATTAACCCAGACCCATACCTATTTAAAACCTGACCACTTCCTTTTTAAATCACAGTCGTTGATCTCTGAAGATCAACGTCTCATATCACCCCAACCATTTTAATTATACCCTATCTGCCAAAACCCTAATCACTTCTACGTACCCGCCGTCTCTATACACTCCCTCTCTCATCTTCTCCCATTCCCTTCTCAAACCCTAGCGTCGTCACCCCGAATCCTTCTGATTCTAACCCTAGAAATGGAATCAACCTATGATTCCTTATCTTATTTGGTCCTATGTCCTTACTGGCTACCCTTTCTTTAATGTTACATAATAAGAGATCTGGAGAGATTCAAACCAAAATTGGTTCAAAATCTTTAATCTGTTGATTATTTCCGTAATGTTTTCATTATGACCTTTGTAAGTATGAACATTTTCATATCTCTTGAGGATTCTTACTTAACCCTAAGGTTAGGGTTTTCAGATCTTTCTGATTCGAACCAAAATTTGTTTAAACCTTATTTTTTTTAATGTTATCCCGTATAAATCTGCCTATTTTTGTTAAATATTTTTACCTACACATTAGGGTTTCAAATCTTCTTTAATCGAACCAGATCTGGTCCGATTCTATGAATAACCCCCTGTCAATGTTGATTTTATTAAAATGTGCGATTCTCCGCCTTTATTTTCTATTGATTATTTTGGTTCACTTAAAATTAGGGTTTCAGATATGTAATTGAACCAAACATGATCCGATTCCGGTTTTCTTGTTCGAATAATCTCTTGCCTATATTCATTGTATGCAGTATGTGATTATTTTACCCTTGTTTCTCTGCTGATTTTATGGTTTACCAAAAAATTAGGGTTTGAAATCTTTTACCAAGATTTTAACTCTTTCTTTTCTCGTATGGTACTGATATTTTCCTTATTTTGTTCAATCTACAATATTTCCATTATTTTCTTTACCTTATTTGCCGTGAAGCCTATTGTTAATTGATATTTTCCTTATTTCGATTACTCGCTCGATTACATGTTGTTGTGCCCTGTTAATTTACTGAACCTTGCAATATTTATTCTGTGATTAATTTCTTTCCTTATTCACATGTGTTTGATTTTCTCCTTTATTTGGTCACCGAATTGAACACTGTTTAAACCCATTTCTCTTTCCCCTTTAGAAAGACTCGAACTCTAATACTCTCACTGAGACTTAAATTCTTTACTCTAATTCTCTTTGCTAATTGTTAATGGTCTTGGCCGGCTGAAAACCAAGGCCAGTTGATTCTGGGCTTACTGTTGTGGTTACGTGCTTTCCTGCCTAGCTGGTAAGCCATAATCCCTTGTAATTTCATTCTCCATGCTTTCATAATATGTGTTGCTCGACTAGCATGTTTAAATTCCGAGTATGATTCTACCATTTTATTTGATTCTATTATTTCATATAGTCCTATAAGTGACACTATTAATTGAGGATTAAGTTATTTTGAATAATATGAATCCTCTTATAATCTAGCCTAATGTTTAACTTGTTTCATGCATTGTTTTCCGATCCTGCACCTGTTCTGAACTTTGCATTCCTTAGGGTACTACCAGTATGAAATTAGTTAACTTATCCTAACATTGCAGTTCTGTATTGTTACGTAATTTACGTGTCCTGCCAACTTGTTCAATCTAACTGTTTGCCTTAACATTTCCTCTAAATGCTTCTGTGATAAAAAAATGGTTGTCCTAAATATTAGCATGCTCACTTAGTATAAATAGGTCTCTTTTCTGAATTAACCTATTTCAAACTATGTACCTTACAAACCTTGCTTGTTTTGCTGAATGCAGTTCTATGTTCTGAGTTTTGTTTCTTCTGAAATCAGCACTTTTTTAAAATTTGTCCCTACTTCCTTTTTTATTGTCACTCTTTTAAAACATCCACTCTTAGTCCCTTAGGTTCTATCTTCAAGCAAATCATTGTACCTATGAATTGAGCCTCGAAGTTGATTGGTTTGAAGACCTGGTTCCCAGGTTTATTTGGGCGTAATGAAGGCTCCCTATAGTTTATCTTACTACTATTATGTAATTTATTCATTACTCTGGCTTGTAATAAGTTTGTAATAAACAGATTCTGGGGTATATAGTAAAATTGGGAAGGGTCTTTATTCTCTTTGGGCGATTCAGGTTGAAATCCTGCCAATAGGGTTTCATTTGTTCTGTTAATCGTGTTTTATCTCGTCTTTGTTAAAATCGTATGAGTATTGCACTATGCTTGCATATTAGAAATCACGCCTATAGGATTAAAATTGAAAATTGAAAATCCTGCCTATAGGATTAAAATTGCAAATTGAAAATCCTGCCTATAGGATTAAAATTGCATATTAGAATGTCACGACCCGAAATACCACCTTCGGCCATGACTGCGTCTAACGTTGAACCCGCTAGACAAGACAACGTTTGAACTAGATAAAATTCATTAACAACTAAAACGAACAAGGTAACTAAGGCATCGATGGTAAACAATATGAAGGTTAACAAATTACCAAATATAATATAGCAACTTCGAAATAAAACCCATATACAAAACCCAGAACTGGTGTCACATACTCACGAACTGTCTAAGAGATTACTAAAAACAAAGGTCTGAAAATAAGTACATAGGACTGTCTTTGAAATATAAAGTAAGACAGAGTTGAAAGTGAAGAGTAGAAGGTGATGCCAAAGCCCACGAACGTCTGCGGGTCTACCTCGATGTCTCCTGTATGAACTGATGAGATGCTCTAACCGTCAGTGATCACCGGGTCCGGCTGCGTAGTCTGCACAACATAAAGAAGTGCAGGTGTAGCATAAGTACAACCGACCCCATGTACTGAGTAAGTGCCGAGCCTAACCTCGGCGAAGTAGTGACGAGGCTAGGACCGACAACAATATATGTACCTGTGCAATTCTATATAATTAACAGGAAAAATGTCGACGGAAATAAGCAGGTAAGACAGATATGGGGAGAACATACTGGGGGAAAAAGGGGCAACAAAATGCTAGCACGGTAGAACAAGGTAGTAACTGAAATATAAAGATAAAGGCAGGAATTTAACTTATCAAATAGATAATGAACAACACTCGGCACGGAATGTCCCCTCGTTCATAACCTCACAATCACTCGGCACAGAATGTCCCCTCGTGCGTATATAATAACACTTGGAACGGAATATCCCCTCGTGCGTATATAATAATCAGTAATCAACACGGCATGACCCCTCGTGTGATAAGTAACAAACAGTCAGCACAGCATGTCCCCTCGTGCCATAAATAATAAACGATCAACAAGGCATGTCCTCTCATGTGATAAATACTAAACAATTGGCACGGCATGTCCCCTCGTGCAATAAATAATGACACAAAGCAACAATATCATGAGAAAGTCAACATTAAGAAGTCTCAAGTGCATGGGAATACTCAATGNACAATTTCAACAGTGTAAGCCTCAACTGAACAAATAACTCAATAACTCCCCACGTCATGAAACAACATCAAGGCATCACTTCTAAATCACCAATTACTCATAGTGCGGAGAATATTAAGAACACAGTATGTTTTATCACAATTGACTCACGAGCATGCTTGACCGCAACATATAGGCACTCGTCACCACGCCTATACGTTGGACATGAATTATAGATAGCAAATAAAACTCTATACCTAATCCCTCAAGCTAAGGTTAGGCCAAACACTTACCTCGGC
>ML298208.1:0-18727 GCA_005239495.1 Nicotiana undulata | reverse complement strand
CCCCCCCCCCCCCTCCCCCAAATTAAAATCATTCTCCTTCTTTTTATTCTCTTCCTCACCTTCTCCCCTTCAACCAATCGAGAACAAACAGACGCAGATCCCTTCTTCTCCACTCACGAAACTCTTCCCTCTCCAAGTCTTCCTCAACACCCATTACTCTATTCCCCTCCTTCAACTCTACCGGTATGTATTTCTCCCTTTAATTTTCTTTTTATTCCTTGTTGTAGCTTTATTTTCTTTTGCTTTGTGTACAAGATTGTAGTTTTCTTAGTGGGTAGTCATACATGGTAGTAGTTGTTTTGGGCTGAGAAGTAATAACATATGGTTTTTGGGGGTGGTGTGAGTATGTTTGGGTTATTGTGGTGGTGCTTCATGTCCCATATTGAATGTTTGGGGTTAAACTTGTTCATTGCCCACCACATGTTCGTAAAAATGCCTCATTGGAGGGAGTTAATGTGACCAATTTTGTGGTGAAGTCTGAGTAACCACATAGGGTCACCCTGTTGTACTGAGCAAACACTGTGCTAATTGTAGGTACCATGCCTCCACGAAAGCGACAAGCCATCGGTTCCTCCTCTAGCCGCCCGGCAAGAGCCTCCACATAAGGAAGGCCTCGTAAAATAATTGACTCCCGGCCTTTCAGTAGCCAGAAGTTTGTATCCGCAAAGGCCCAGGACCGATTCACTGAGAAAGAGGATAAGGCAGCTGTCCCTGAGCAAGCCATGGATATTAACGCACTTAGGATAAACTGTCCTAAGATGGCTGAGGAGCTAATACAGCGACGCCTGGATGTGTTTTTGGAAGAGCCTGATGAGGCAAATGCCATGCTTGTCCGGGAGTTTTATGCCAATGCTCCAAAACATAAGAACTATGTGGTAACAGTGCGGAAAAGGCCATTCAATACTTCCATAGAAAATATCCGGTCAGTGTATAGGCTACCTCCACCAGCGGAGGGCTATGTGGATGGCTACCATACATATCGTGGAAAACATACTCCCTCAGATACGTTCACCCCGACCATCTGTCGACCTGGAGTCACATTGAAGTGGTATAAATACGGAAACAAATTCCACTCCTCAGCCCTCAAGTTTGAGGCCAAATGTCGGTTGTACTTGATCAACAGCCGCCTCTTGCCTTCCAAGAAACTTTCAGAGGTGAACACCCCTCGAGGGTGTTTGATTTGGTGCTTCATGGCTAATGCACCTGTCGTTGTGGCCAAGGTGATTCATGACGAGATGTTTACATGCATGAAGGTCCAACGATATGGATTCTTCTACCCTTCGCTCGTCACTCGTTTGTGCAGGCAGGCTGGTGTGTCCGGTGACTTTGCTATAGATGGTCGGGTGCCTGTGGTGCACCCCTTCACAGCTGATAGAGTCACTACGGGCAAGGATGTGGTGGTGGCGGCTGAGGATTTGATAGGGCAGGAATCGGAGGATGATGAGGCGGAGGAGGAGCCATAGCATGGTGAGGATGATACTGAGCACGTGGAGGAGGAGCAGCCCGCTCAAGCGCAGGCTGCAGATATTGGAGGCCCGTCTAGGGCCGATCGGGGACAGCGGTTAGACCACCTAGAGCGAGATTTGGCTGGGATGAGGACCTCGGTGACTGACCTGGGGACCCGTGTTGATGAAATGGCCACCTAGCAGAAGAAATCTGAGAAGAGGATCATGGGTTGGCTCCGCGCCCTGGGTCGTGCGTGCAACGTGGACTCAGGCTCTGTCTCCGACCAGGATTGAGCTCTCAGGGAAGTCCCCTTATCTTCCTTTGCATTTTAATTGGCCATGAGGACATGTCCTCATTATAAGTGTGGGGTGGGGGAAGGATTCCCTATTTGTTGTATGTTGTATAATTGTTATTTGTTTGCTTTTGTTTTTGTGGAACTTAGTAGAAATGTAGTTTTTACGTTTTCTTTGTGTAGTTGGATTTAGTTGTTTTTGCTTTGGTTGTACATAGGGAATAATCAATCAAGTCGTCTTGGCCCGACGACGGATCCCTTCGGCGGGGTTCTTGAGGGTCCAAGTCGATAAGAAAAAAATCAGAAAATTTAGTGGACTCTTCCTGATGACGGACTTCTTAGGAAGTTTTCTTGAGGGAAGTTAGTTCAAAGAGAACACCAAAAAGATTTTTTTTAGGTAGTGTAGTAACTCCCCCTTGGTTTTTTTTTTACCGCGGTTCTTTTCCAAGGGTTTATCTTGAACCGGGTATAGCTAGCTCCTTCATTTATTTTTATTAGTTGTTAGGAATCTTTTGGGCAAGGTACTGAATGATAAAATGCAACCCTTAGCGTGTTACACCCGGAAAAAAAAAAAAATCTTAGAGTGTGGCGCTTAGGCTCAATTGTTGACTCTTGTAGAATGCCTTAATGGTGTATGTTGTAACTAACTTGAAGGCTCAATGGAGTGTTTTGATGAACCAATTTGAATTGAATTATTTTCCGTGTGTGTGTGAGGTATTTTGCATCTTATTCTATGTCTACATTTGGTACCTAGAACTTGCCCCGTGTGTGTACAAATCAAAATACTAGCCCGAATACCGGAGTGCAACCCTGCAACAAACCTCCAAACTCGCTCCGCCTCATTAGGGAGTATTATAAGTGCACGACAAGACAACTCAGAGAAACTCGACTCATAATCGATCACGAACATCTGACCCTGCTGGAGTTGCTCAAACTGAAACTGTAACTCTTCCCTCTGAGAGGGTGGAAGATACTTATCCGGTAGTAGGCGTGTGAACTGGTCCCAAGTCATGGGAGGAGAATCTGCAGGTCTACTAAGAAAATAAGACTACCACCACCTACGTGCGCTGCCCTCCAACTAAGGTTGTGAAATCTACCCCGTGAAACTCCAATATGCGCATGTTGTGCAGTTTGTCCCTGCACCAATCAATGAAGTCCTGGGGATCCTTCTGTCGCTCACCCCCAAATACCGGAGGGTGAAGCCTAGTCCATCTGTCCAAAAGCTTTTGTGGCTCGCCAGCCGCAGCTAGTCTAGGCTCAAGTACAACTACTGCGACTGGTTGGGCTTCGCACACGAGGAGAGTGCCCGATGTATAATATACAACAGCTGCATGCCCAAGAGCCTGAGTGGTAGGGGTCTGTGCTCCCCCTCTCACCTGCGAGGTGGCCGGGTCTGCTGGAAGTAAACCGGCCTAGGTCATAGAATCCATGAACTGTAGCATACGGACCATGACCTCTTGGAAGCCCAGTGTTGCATGAAATCAACCGAGGCTGGCTTTGCTGCAGCATCTCACCCTGCTCCTCGGAAACTCTAGGACGCCTCGCCCCTACCTCGAGTTGATGCCCTCCCCCGACCTGTGTCTCGGCCTCTAGCACCAGGGGGAGCAGCCCCTCCCGGGTTTGGAACATCTGTTCTGCTCGTTCTCACCATCTGTGAGAGAATAAGAGGAAGAAACTTAGTACACCATCAACTGCACCATAGGAGATGAATAACGAGTAGTTTCCTAACACCCTATATCCTCTCGAAGATAAGTACGGACGTCTCTGCACCGATCTGCAAGACTCTATTAGGCCTGCCCATAAATTGTGAGACCTACGCGAACCTAGTGCTCTAATACCATGTTGTCACGACCCAATTCCTTATTAGGCCGTGATGGCGTCTAGCATTGTTGCTATACAAGCCAACAATGAATAACTTAGTGATTTTTCTATTTTAACGAATTTCCCATGTAGTAATTTTTCCTTAGTTTAAAAGATTTAATGAGAAATCGATTTAAGTTAATAAGTGAAAGTAGCTAGAAATATTTATAACCATGAGAACAGAACCCATGAATCACAAGTCTACTAATAGGTGCCAAGATCTAGTGTCACAAGTATGTGGGAAGCTAGTAAAATATAGAAAAGAATACTAGTCTACTGTCTGAAGGAAATAAACAGAAATATAAATCCAAAAGAGAGACTCTGGCTGTTGCTGAACGGCTTGGAAAGGCAGCTCTCCGTGTAGTGTCGAGCAAGAAGTCAAGCGTGCGTGCTGGACTGGTAATCATATGCACCTACCTCAGATCCTGCACATCAAGTGCAGAAGTGTAGCGTGAGTACATAAAACAATATGTACCCAGTAAGTATCCAGTCTAACCTCGAAGAAGTAGTGACGAGGGATCGAGTTGACACTTACTAAGGTTAATGATAATAAGTCAAGATTATAACTAAGCATGGATTTACAAGGAATATATTAGAACTCAACAACCACATATGATAAATATACTTTTCCACAATTATTAAATCCCAAATTTATCTTTAGTCAAACATTTAAGCAATATCAGTTATGAATAATCCCGAAATGTTCATGCGCAAACAATGTCGAGGTCGTACGGCTCGAACAAACATAATAATATTTAAACTGTGCACTGCCGAGGATCGAACGACGCGAACAATAGATGCATGTATTTAATCTGCCGAGGCGCTCGACCCGCTCCACAAATAGAAAGCTTTTTAAAGAAACACAAGTTTCCCAATAACAATCAAGTGTTCTATATATTCAAAATCTCAACAAATGAAACTTATTCCTTTGGAATTCTTTTACAATTTTTGAAATTAAAATTTGAGCAATCCAATTGACAAGTAAGAGCACAACCATTTCAAGTATAACATGATATGGGTCCTAGACTACCCGGACTTTAGCATAATTGGTAGCTACGCACGGACTCTCGTCACTTCGTGCATACGTAGCCCCCACAAATAGACACAAATACTAATTAATTCGACTATGATGAAATTTTCCTCTTACAAAGTTAAAAAGGAGACTTACCTCGTCTCAAAGCCCACTTCCCGATTCAAGAACGTGCTTAAACCTCCAAACTTGGTGCCAAACGACTCGAAACTAGTCAAACATTATATAAATTAATCAATCTATGCTCAAAATTTCATATACCCACTATAGAAGTAATTACCCAACCCTAAATGCAAGATTCTTACAATTCACCCCGGGCCCACGTGCCCGGATTCCAGAAATTCTCGAAGAAAGTTGTTACCCATAACCTTAGGAACAATAATATATGATTTTTACTAAGTCCCATAACCATTTTCATGGTAAAATCCCATTTTTATCAAAACCTAAGTTTTTCATCTAAACCCATGATTTCTACAAAATTTCATGTTAAAATCTACCCATAATCTATGTATTAAACTCACATTAAGTAGAAATTACTTACCTCACAAAGATAGGTCGAAATCCCCTCCCTAAAAGCTCTCAAATCGTTCAAGAGTGAGAGAAAATTTGATAAAAATGGCCCAAGTCCCGTATTAAATGAACCCTTACTGCCTAACGACTTTCGCACCTGCGGTGCCTTGGCTGCATCTGCGGTCTCGCATCAGTGGAAAATTCCTCGCAGGTGCGCTTCTTCCTTACTTGGCCAGGCTCCGCATCTGCGGACACAAAGGGTCGCTTCTGCGAGCCAATCCGCACATGCGGTCATGCAGGTGCGCCCAATCTTCCTTATCTGCGGTTTCTGTGCTGCCCTTGTCTTTGTCACTTCTGCGGCTCGTCGCTCGCACCTGCGGCTGGCCAAGCGCAAGTGCGATTTTGACAGATCTGGGAGCTTCACTTGTTTCTCCAAGCTCCAAACTTGGTCCGAGCCTCGTCCGATCAGCACTTAAGGCCCGAACATACCCACAAGTAGGGGTGGGCATCGGTCGGTTCGGTTCGGTTATGAATATTATCGGTTTAGAATATCGGCTATCGGTTTACAAATATGATAAATCGATAACCAAACGAATAAGATATTAGTTATCGGTTAACGGTTAATCGATTATCGATCATTATCGGTTCGGTTATCGGTTTACCCGATAAGATAACTCAATCTAGAGTTAAGCAAAAAATAGAAGACAATTCACTCGAGTTAAACAAAAAAGAGAAGAATTCACATATAGTATACTACCCAATTCTGCGTTCTAGCCACAACTAATATTTGAAGCATGTTTCATTTTGACAAATTCATGACTTGTGCAATCTCAAAAATTGATACTACAACTCCACAAGCATTCAATCTCCAATTCACCGAAAATATTAGTTAACATGAACATAAATTATAACTTTTTGGTTTCCTGCCAAACCATAATCAAGAGATCAATGTCATTTTTCATAGTCCAATTGTAGCAAGAGCAACAAGAGTACTAGTAATTTAACAGTTATCCAAACACAACCGAAATAATATTAATTCTTCAACAACAGTTGTCCAAATACATTAGTAACAATACAAAGTAGTAGCAATTTCACCTTAAAACTAACATAGTATTATCGAACTCTACTGTGAAACTCAAAAGAAAGGAACGAAATTTGTTCCTAACAAAGAAATAATTTTGGAATACAAACTTACGCTAAGATTGTTAGAATGTGGTAGTACTTTGAATTTTGAAGAAGAACTGTTCAATAATTGAATCACAGTCTGAAGAGTGAACTGGAAACTTCAATCTTGAAAGCAGCTGGGAAAATTGGGAGAACAAAGAGAGAATGAAGCCCTAGATGCATTTATATACTTAAGGGTAAAATCTTAATTTTATTAAATCTTATTGGGTTATTGGTTAATCCATTAGAAATTGGGCAAACCGTGGCTTGAACCGATAACCCAATAGTGAAAAAAATATAAAACCGTTATCGAACCGTTAACCCAATAACCCGACATCGATACCCCAATAAGCTTTTTTCGGTTCGGACTATCGGTTATACCCGATATATGCCCATACCTACCCACAAGTATGGAATCATAAAACTGACTCGCCTGAACTCTCAGAACGCCCAAAACAACATTAAAACTAAGAATCGCACCCCAAAACTAATTGAATCAAACTTATGAACTTCAAGTTCTTCAATTTACTCCCAATGCGCCGAAACATACTTAAATTACTTTGGCTGACACCAAATTTTGCGTTCAAGTCTTAAATCATATTACGGAGCTATTCCCAATCTCTAAATTACGTTTAGACCTCGATATCATCAAAACCTGCTCCGAATCAAATTTGAAGAACTTCAAAATTCTTCAAGAACCAACTTTTGATATTATGTGTCGAAACGCTCCTTGGTCATCCAAAACCCAAACCGAGCATACGTACAAGTTCGAAATCATCATACGAATCTATTGGAACCGTCAAATCCTGATTCCGAGGTCGTGTACTTAAAATATTGACCGAAGTCAAACTTAGCCTTTTTAGGCCAACTTAAGGAACCAAGGGTTGCGATTTCAACTCGAACCTTTCCAAATATCAAACTAACCATCCCCGCAGGTCATAAAATAGTAAAAGTACATACGGGGAGTCTCATTCAGGGAAATAGGGTTCTAGAAAGTAAAACGACCGGTCGGGTCATTACATGATAATAGGCTAAAATTGCATAGTTTAGAGCATATTTATACTCTAACTTAATGATGCTTCACTGTCTTAAGTGTGTTAAAAGATGATAAATTGGCTCTAATGGTGATTTTTGTGTTTCACAGGAGTACAACACACTAATGAGGACTTATGATGGTGATCCGGGCAAAATTGAAGAAGAATAGGCCATGAGGTATTTTCTGGGCGACTTGAAGGCTGAAGATTCATCAAGGGAGTAAGAAACTTCATTAGCGCGGGCTGTAGCGCGTCATTAGCGCACCCGCGCTAGTTCAGCAAACAAAGGCAGTGAAGAACCCCAGTAGCGCGGGCTGTAGTGCGACCTTAGCGCGCCCACGCTAGTCCAGATTTCTGGAGGCAGTGTATAACCCATCTAGCGCGAGCATTAGTACGTGATTAGCGCGCCCGTGCTAGTCCAGACACGAGAATTAGAAACTGAAGGGTATTTTTGGGAAGTCAAGGCCAATTCACTCAACCTATAAAAGGTTCAATTCGTCCAAAGGAGTAATTTTATCAAGGTTTAGTGCTTAGAACAAGAAAAGCAAAATCAAGAGGCAAGGAGAACAATTGGGCATCAATCTTTATCTCCTTCCCTTGTGATTTTTACCGTTATTCATGAATTCTTTTGTAGTTTTCATTATTGTTATGAGTAGCTAACTTTTCTAATCTAAGATTCTGGTGGAACCCGTTAGGGGATGAACTTATTATGATATTAATATAGCTTTGGTTGTTTGTTAATCTCTATTTGTTCAACTACGTTCATGTTGTAGTTGATTGAAGGGCCCTCAATTAGCTGTGCCTATTTATTATGTATCTACTTGAGAGAGAGTGCATATTTAGGTAGTTGTTTGAACAACATCACTCCCGGAGTATAGGCGAGAGTCATAACCGAGGGTTTAGAGGTTGGATTAGAGATAATGATACCTCAGGTGCAATCTTAAATGAACTGTAATGCAATCTAGCTAGCGTAACTTGAGAGAGTGCGTCTAGTAAATTATCATAATTACTTGAGAGAGATTTATGATAACTGGAGTGTTCATGATTGATGGAGACAACTAAGTCAAAACTATAGGAAGTATACAAGAAGGAATTTCACCAACAAGGGAAACCATAACCTTAGACCTTTATTCCAATTGTTTAAACCTTATTGTTAGTTAATATTTAGTTTATTATTTTTGTTCAGATGTAGTAGTAAAAACGACACAAAGTGATATTCATAACTTTTGAGAAAGTTGATTATTGAGAATTTGGTAATCTAACAACAACAGTTGATACGTTAATTCCCTGTGGGATTCGAATCTGGGCAAAATACCCAAATTATATTTGCAACGCCTGCTTAGCCTTTTAGTAGACATAGTTGAGCGTGATCATTACCCCCATGGGCTTATGTCATCAAACACCACCACACACTTCTACACTTCAATCCCTCACATGGGCTCCACGTCCCACCCCATCCAACTTTCTCTCTAATAGTTCAGTGATGCACGTGGAGATCCCATTTATCTTTCTCTTTCTCATCCAAAAAATAATACTTCATAAATTTTAATATTTAAATGTGAATTTTTTACTTCAATTATCTCAAAAGTGTAATTCTTCTTTGGTTCTTTCTTCGCAACTAAAATATTATCTTCTTTCACAATAATTTACATCAAAAGATTTATAGTTTAATTAAAGCTAATGTAACTTGTGAAATTGTAGTTATTTTTGCTGATAATTAATTTTTGTTACCACTAATATATTAAAGAGGATAAGCAGCTGATGGTCAACTGGCTTGGCACCTAAAGGGCATTTTGGTAATTTTAGTTAAAATAAAGAAATATGATTACTTAAAAAAGAACTTTATTGTAGCTTCAACATAATCTTTTGAGTATTTTTTACTAAATTGCACCTGGGCTTGTGTCATCAAACATCACCACACACTTCTACACTCCAATCCCTCACGTGGGTTCCACCCCACCCAACTTTCTCCCTAATGGTTCAGTGATGCACATGGATGTCCATTTATCTTTCACATTTCTTCGTTTGATTTATATTGTTTTAGCGTTGATTGATCAGGGTAACTAATATGTGATATTTAGTTTTGTTTTACTCCAAAAAATAATACTTTATAAATTTTAATATCTAAATGTGAACTTTTTACTTTAATTATCTCAAAAGTGTATTTCTTTGTTGGTTCTTTCTTCGCAACTAAAATATTATCTTCTTTCACAATAATTTACACAAAAATATTTATAGTTTAATTAAAGCTAATGTAACTTGTGAAATTGTAGTTATTTTTGCTGATAATTTATTTCTGTTTAAAAAGATCTTTCTCGTTAAAAGAATCCCTATTAAATTTTTTGGCATCAATTCTATTGAGTTATCTCTTACATTGCATATATATTGTCTGTCAATATCGTAATTTTTAGTTTATTATTGAAATCATACATGAACAATTACAAAATAAACATTATTTATTAGTCTATCTAGAAGACATATAAAATGAGCATTTTAAACTTATAATAAAGCATAATATTTATTAATAAAAACGTCATAATGAAGAATAAAGAAGAAAAATATACAATAAATTGCATATTACTCCAATATACGCATGCGGTGAGAAAAATGAAAGCAGAAAAGTATGCAACAAGAAGGAAAAATGGGGAAGAAGGAGTACAAGCAATTGCACTAGCAGCAATAAGACTTTATAGATAAAACAATAAAAATGGTTAAAAAATTTATAGTAAGAGAAAGTATGTACTAGGCAGAAAAGCTGTAAAAGGAGCACCGATGCTAGAATTAGGATCAAGAAGTACGCACTGAGAGACAAATCTGAGGAGGAAATTTTTTTAAAAATATATGTAAAAAGAAAAAAATAATATTTGAAATATCCTATGGTAATTATACTATATTATTATCATTAATTTTTTATCGCCATTGATAATTGAAAAGTGTAGTTACCTCATTTTAATTAGGCATAATTTTACGTGGAATGAGTAATTAAATGTACAGACGAATATGTTAAATTGTGCAATTATATTAAATTAAACCCAAATTCAATTACATAAGAACTTTCCAAACAAGCTGTGAGAGTTTAAATATTTAGTTCTTGGCTAAAAAGAAAGTACTTTTTGAGCATTAATGAAAAAAACCTTTATAGAAGTAGATTTTTTTTCCAAAACAATAATATTCGTATCAATAATTTCATAATTAAAATACTATGTAACAGCCCATTGATTTTAAATTAGAAATTACTATTAGAACATTTCTTTTCTCCTTCTTTACCGTAATTTTTTTTCCATTATCTCTTCAATTCTTTCTCGTTATTTCAGACAGTCCAGTCTGGACTATCACTTTTATTATCGACAGATAAAGCCGCTCGATAAAGGAAGTCGTCTACAGGAAAAATGTTATTCTTTTGCCAGACGCTAGTCAAAGTAGTAATAAAGGACAAGTGCGCAAGTATCGAGTAGAAAAATATTGAGTTTTGTGATCGTTAGCGAGAACAAATGAAGATGAGCGCAACACCCTTCGCACTCGATTGCATAATTAAAGTCAAAACGATCAGCTTATTTTGAATGCGTCACCAATTGAATTATTAGTTTAGTTTTAGATCAGCCGTCCGGTTTTAAATCAAACAACGAAGCCAACTTTAAAATTATACGATCTTGTTTCAAATCAGCCGTTCATTCAACACTGCTATAACCTCCGCGCGAATTCGTCAACTGGCCACTAATCTCACCAAACCTCAAACAAAAGATTGAATTTATTAAATAAATATTAGAATTTAAAAATAGTTGACAATTTCACTGCAAACATTTTAATCATGATCCTTATCTTTATTCCTCAGTGTTATGCCAGCCACTAATAAAAGCACGTTTAACAATAAGAAAAAAAATATGATTCATAGTCAATAGGTCATCAAACTATTCATTTTAATGATCCTCTTACTTGTGAAATTGGATGGGGGCCTGGAATGTCTAAACAATGTGTGGGTGGTTTGATATTGCAAGAGGTAATAGTACTTTTGGTCCCTTTTAATTTTAGTCCCTGTGATATCCGACAAAACATATTTAACCTCCAATTAATTGAAACATACACGTTTGATCCTTTTACTGTGAATATCACAGTTTTAATATATTTATTAATTGTTCTTACCATTTAATTACTCATGTATTATGTTAAGCTTGTATTTTTACCCCATAATTTAATATAATTTTATAAATAGTTCAAAAATAACATGATTCTTACATAAAGGGACCATAAATATTCATTGAACTAGATATTATAATAATAGTGAATTCTATTTGTCTCTCGTTATCGAAAGGAAGAGTCGCTATCTTTCCATATATGTATCAACAAATGTGGTTCCAAGTATCGATCGATAGCTCCTCACAACATCTAAAGGAAGAGAGAGGGATGATGTCCGCGCATGGCCTGGACTGGGCATCTATCAGCAAACTGTTCCTTTTGGAATAGAAAGAAAAAAAGGACGATCGTTGGTTAAATGTGTTTAGTCAAATATTACAAAGACAAAAATTATAATTTATTAACAATTGAGGGACCAAAAGTGTTATTATTGCATTTTGCAAAAATAGGAGGTGTCTTATTGATGAAGAGTGGCTGCCAAACTTGTTGATCTATAGTTAAACATCATTTAATAGCATCATAAATTCCTTTTGTCTATGGAAATTATGAACAATAAATTGTCAGCAATATTCAATTTCTTCACATCTATATATAGTGTGTACAGAAATAAAATAATTTGAGCATAATTGAATACTAATGTGATTCTAACATATACTCCCTCCGTCTTTTTTTATTTGTCTACTATTGACTTTTCACACTCCTTAAAAAAATAATAAATAAAGATATAATTTACTATGGTACCTATATTAATTGATATATAACCTTAATGAATTTGGAAATGGATTTGGAAAGAGTAATTAATGTTAAGGGCAACAAAAGAAAAAATAAATTATTTTTTTCTTAATATGCGAAAGTGGTCGAGTAAAATTAAACCAAGGGAGTATTTTATTAAGTAGCTTCGTGCATATTGGGTTGGTTTTATTGGAGTAGAAAATAAATCAGGCGCCATTAACTACTCGTTTTGATATAAAAAAAAATATATCTGACAGGAGCCTGAGATATTTATTTGAAGTCTAATTCAGATTTCTTTCATTAGGGTTCTAAAAAAAAAAAAAAAAAAAAAGGTGCTCCTGCAAAAATATTTAAAAAGAGAACGATAATTTAACCGAAGCAAAGACGTGATGAGATTACGAATTTATGTACTATTTACAACTTGATTTTGCTTTTCTCTACCATTTGTATATAAATTATTTTAGACGTCTTTTCTGCAATTTGATCAACTTAAAAAGTTACCCACATTCCAGGGTATCAAATATAGGTGGTACAATTATACCTTTCTATAACAATATAATATTTTTCTATAAAAGCTAAGCCTTTTTGAAATCAATTTCATGTTATGTTATAATATATGTTCTCTGTAACAGCACTGCGCTATAACAACAAAAAAATATTTTGTTTGATTAATTAGCAGATCATGGGATTTTTTACTTTGTATAGAATTGTATCAAGAGTATGACTCTCCTACTATATAAAGGGGGTCTGATCATTTGTAACACACATCACAAAGCCATACACTGTCATTTATAGTTCTTATCATCTTGTTATTCTATTCATTCATCAGTTGGGGGATTTCTTGGTTCAAGAGCGATCGAACTCGAAGGTCAAGGCTGTTCAATTCGTATGGTTTGTATTTCTTCTTTTATTGTCAATTTCAATATGAATATATTTTCTTAATTTGTATCAAGTTATATCACGTATCCTTAAAACCACATATAAATTCAATTGTCATACAATTTTAAGGTAAATAATTATAATGTATGCTCTTTATAACAACATTTCGCTATAACATTAAAAAAATACGAGGAACAACGGGAGAGATTTGACTGTACGTGTTACACGTTAGTATATAATAACTCAAACTCTATATAGAACCGATAGGAAGAAAGGAAAGAAACACTCAAACTCTACCCTGCCACATTTTTCTACCCATTAATATTGTTTGCGCAAACAGTAGATTACCATCCATACCTAAATACACAAGACTTCAGAAACCTAGCATAAAAGAAACATCCTTTAAATCCTTATGACCCAACTTCCTCAAATAGAAACTACCCACGTGTCCTCTACCCCCTACCCTAACTAGCTCCCACCCCCTACCCCAGTAAAACCAGACGTGTAGATAAAAGATTAGGAGATTTAGGTCATCTCACTCCTTCTCATAATTCTTCCCATCCTCCACAGTTCCATTTATTAGGTCATAATTTAATAATGAATAAGTTTATAATATCATCCTCTTAAACCCTAACCGCCAAGGATATAATATGTATTGAGGGTTCATTTGGTTCATTTACTAATCATACAAGAATTACAACGTAAGATTGTTTATGCGGAGATTAATAATGAATGAATTACTATGCAGTGATTGATGAAAAGATCGTTATACATAAATTATCAATTTTAAAAGGAAATTTTGCCATAAAATAGTTTAATTCCCCTATTATTAATACATATATTTGAATTTCATATTTTCTTTATAATACTACATAAATTCTCATATAACTCACAAAAAATGGAGGCTCGGTAAACAACATCTCATGTTTGCGTAGGGACCACGAAAGGGATGTAGACATTCTATCCGTGTCTGCTTCCACGGCTTGAACCTGCTTCCACGGATTATAGGTCACACAAAGACAACTTTATCGTTGTTTCAAGGCGCCCCTTAACTCATGTAACTTATAATATTATTATAAGTCTCATATAACTTATAATAACATTATACGATTGTACAACTATCTAAATATTGTAAAGTCAATCAAATACTGTATAATCAGACATTCTTATAACATCGCTATATAACATTCATTGACAATAAAAGTCAAATTATTTTCTCGAAATCGATTTTTATATTATGTTATAATATATGTCCTCTATAGAATATCCTCACACAAAAAATACGTGAACAAACAAAGTTGTTATAGAGAATACATGAACAAATGAATACTGGGGTTAATTAGTCCAAACATCAACCAAATGACCCTTAATGTACACCATATTTAAGATCACAATCTATATAAAGTAGGCTCTCTACTCTTTTATTTTCTTGGGAGAGTAGATTCACTAGTTTAAATGAGAGACTTGTTTTCTTGTTTCATACACAAACTCCTTCATCTACTTCCCTCCTAAAAACTCTCAAAATACCATTGGTTTGTTGCCAACTCTACCGCCGTTGTTTCCCTCTTCTACTATTTGCTTCACTAAGTCGCATCTTAATTATAAAATTACCATATATTAGGGATTTATTTATATATATATATATATAACAAAACAAATGTCAAGAATTGTAAATGCATCACCAGTTAGAGATAGCGTACCCCTTTATGATCGGAGGCAAGTTATAGAAATGTCGTCGCCGACGTTTGGTCAGTTATTGAAGAACGTCGGCGATGTCACCGGCGACGACGAAACTCCAGTACATCACCAAGTTCTTACCATGGACCCGCATCACTCTAACATTCCCTTTGTACTCGCTTTCAACAATCTCACATACAGCGTGAAAGTCCGCCGGAAGGTCAGTTTTCCGGCCATCTCACGTAGCCAGAGTAGCCGCAGCCCCGCCGAGGAAATTCCGTCCACTAGAACAAAGGTGCTTTTGAATGATATCTGTGGAGAGGCGCGTGACGGAGAGCTACTTGCGGTTTTCGGCGCGTCGGGTTCGGGAAAATCGACGCTCATTGATGCGTTAGCGAATCGTATCGCGAAAGATAGCTTGAAAGGGACAGTAACACTGAACGGCGAGCCGCTGCATTCGAAATTACTCAAAGTCATATCGGCTTACGTAATGCAAGACGATCTCCTTTATCCAATGCTTACAGTAGAAGAAACGTTAATGTTCGCAGCTGAGTTTAGGCTTCCAAGGAGTCTATCAAAATCGAAGAAAAAATCCAGAGTTCAAGCTTTAATCGATCAATTAGGGCTCCGAAACGCCGCCAAAACTATAATCGGCGATGAAGGTCACCGTGGTGTCTCTGGCGGTGAACGGCGGCGCGTTTCAATCGGAATTGACATAATCCACGACCCGATTATCCTCTTTCTCGACGAGCCAACTTCGGGTCTCGATTCCACCAGTGCTTTTATGGTGATTAAAGTACTTCAACGAATCGCACAGAGTGGCAGTATTGTAATTATGTCAATACATCAGCCGAGTTACAGAATTCTCGGTTTACTTGACCGGTTGATTTTCCTATCACGTGGACAAACTGTTTACAGTGGTTCACCGATGAATTTGCCACAGTTTTTTGCTGATTTTGGGAATGAGATACCTGAAAATGAGAACCCTACAGAGTTCGCGCTTGATTTAATTCGCGAACTCGAAGGCTCAGGTAGGACAAAAAGTTTAGTCGATTTCAACAAAACATGGCAACTTACTAGAAGGATTAGTAGTACAAATCAGAATACCATTGAAACAACAGGTAGAAATAGAAATCGCTTATCGTTAAAAGAAGCGATAAGTGCTAGTATTTCTAGAGGGAAATTGGTTCCTGGTTCAACACATGTTGCTACTAGTCCTACTTCCATGGTTCCTACTTTTGCAAATCCAATATGGACTGAAATTGCTGTACTTTCAAAGCGATCGTTCACTAACTCGTGGCGTATGCCCGAGATTTTTGCTGTTCGATTTGGTGCGGTTATGGTTACGGGTTTTATACTGGCTACTATGTTTTGGCGTCTTGACAGTTCACCTAAAGGTGTACAAGAACGGCTTGGATTCTTCGCGTTCGCGATGTCAACGACTTACTATACATGTGCGGACGCATTGCCCGTTTTTATTCAAGAAAGGTACATATTCATGAGGGAAACGGCTTATAATGCTTATAGAAGATCATCTTATTGTCTTTCTCATGCTTTGACATCGATACCAGCCTTGATTTTCCTCGGTTTGTCATTCGCGGCTGTGACATTCTGGGCTGTTGGCTTAGATGGTGGATTTTCTAGCTTTTTGTTCTATTTCGTTGTCATTTTGGCTTCGTTTTGGGCAGGGAATTCATTCGTTACGTTCCTTTCTGGTGTCGTACCTCATGTTATGCTCGGATACACGATCGTGGTAGCGATTCTTGCTTACTTCCTACTCTTTAGTGGATTTTTCATGAATCGTGATAGAATTCCGTCTTACTGGATCTGGTTCCATTATATTTCGCTAGTGAAATACCCGTATGAAGCTGTGTTACAGAACGAATTTGAAGATCCCACGAAATGCTTCGTTCGTGGGATTCAAATGTTCGATAACAGTCCACTTGGGGCTGTTCCGAATTCGTTGAAGGAGAAGTTGTTGAGTAGTATTAGCAGTACATTGAATATGAGGATTACAAGTTCAACATGTGTGACTACTGGATCAGATATACTGATGCAACAAGGGGTTACACAATTGAACAAGTGGAATTGTCTTTGGGTGACTATTGCATGGGGACTTTTGTTTAGGATTTTGTTTTATTTCTGCTTGTTGCTTGGAAGTAAGAATAAGAGAAAGTAAAATTGCTTGGAAACCTTTTTTTTTAATCATTGAAAAAGTTATATCAAAAGTTTGGTTTTAGTTGTAAATTAAAGCAGTTGCAATTTGAAATTTCATAGAACATGAATATATATATAATTTTTATATATTTTGCAGCTATCAAATATATATAATTTCAGTCACGTACTACTAAAAGTGATCTACCCTAAAAGATAGGATAACATTTGCATGAATGGTGTGATTTTATTACATTATCAATGTATGTAACTTAATATTCTGATAAATCTCTATAGGTATGATGAAAGTGATTATTATTTGCCTAGAACTTTTGTGGCTCGTAGGTTGAGCATATAGTCTTGGCAGTTCATCCATTTGATGAAGTCATGAAACTGATATATTGATTCTTTTTATTTTTTTTAAAAAGAGAAAAAGATATTTAGAAATAAATTAGAAAGATATTTAGAAGCGCATGAATAGATAATAGGGTTAACCTAGCGCGCATATATATATATATATATATTACACCCCACATATCTTATTTCACTAGTCAAATCAGCTTGGTAGAAGTTTATAGCGTTAAATTAGAAATAGATATTTATTCTTAAACATTATAAACAAAGAAAATTTTAACAAGCAATACATATATATATATATATATATGTATTGCTTGTTAAAATTTTCTTTGTTTATAATGTTTAAGAATAAATATCTATTTCTAATTTAACGCTATAAACTTCTACCAAGCTGATTTGACTAGTGAAATAAGATATGTGGGGTGTAATATATATATATATATATATGCGCGCTAGGTTAACCCTATTATCTATTCATGCGCTTCTAAATATCTTTCTAATTTATTTCTAAATATCTTTTTCTCTTTTTAAAAAAAATAAAAAGAATCAATATATCAGTTTCATGACTTCATCAAATGGATGAACTGCCAAGACTATATGCTCAACCTACGAGCCACAAAAGTTCTAGGCAAATAATAATCACTTTCATCATACCTATAGAGATTTATCAGAATATTAAGTTACATACATTGATANTATATATATATATATTACATTTCTAGATATCTTATGTCACTCGCAATCTGTTGCAAATCTCCTCATTAAAAGGTGGGAAAAAAATAACAACTCGAGCACAAAGAATTTTAATGTTTATGGGTGTAAAGAACTAAGTAGGAATCTATCCAGACTCGCTGATTTCGCGAGCCGTGATCTATAGATAACATGAAGATAATTTTTATGTTGTTTTAAGGCTCCCTTTTTCCTCTTATTAAAAAGTGATAATACATATTCTCAAATGTTAGTGAAATTAAACGTTACTTCCTCCGGTCAAAAATAAGTAATTTTTATAGCCTTTTTTTGTGGTCCAAAATAAGTGATATTTCCAGATTTTAAGAATGAATTAATTATTTTTTCCCTACTTTTTCCCTTGGAGTAAATAGTGTTGGAGTATGTGTTAGGAGTATTTAGGGGTGGTAATTTGAGCCCAAACCCATCTAACCCGCCCAACCCGCCCAGAGATTAATGGGTTGGGCTGAAAACATTTTAGCTCATGGGTCAATTTGGGCTGAGCTCAAGTAAACCCATTATTTTTTATGACCCATTCTAATCCATTTAGCAGCCCAAATACAATCCATGAAACTACCCAAAACAAAGGGATCTCAACCCAACTTATCTAGAAATTTACTTAGTTGCGCCAATTTTACAATTTTTTATATTTTCGTTTTTTTTCTTTTTTTCTGCACCTCTCACTCACCCCCCATACCCCCTAACCCCACCCCACCCCCACCCTACCGTGCGCAA
>ML298207.1:0-83781 GCA_005239495.1 Nicotiana undulata | reverse complement strand
GCAATTATCATGCGCAAGAAATGCCGAGGGTCGAACGGCGCGGACCAATAATAATAAAATGTGCACTGCCGAAGAGTCGAACGGCTCGAACCATAGATTCATCTATTTTCCCCCGCTCGCGAATCGATCATGTGACGCGGTCATATATAAATATAGGGTTATCCTGCTCGCGAATCATACATGCGACTCAGGAACCCATAGATACACATATTCACACAATAAGTCCACATTTTTATCAAGAAAGTAGTTACTCAAGAAAGTGGTAAAATTATCTTTTAAGGAACACCAAAATAGTATTTAAATCTTTGTCTGGAAATTCATTTTCCAAGTTTAATAATGTTTAAATATTATAACTTTATCAGGAACACATTTACCCACGGAAGAATCAATTCTCTTTCTAAATGATTAAGAAAAGTAAACTCTAACCTTCTTAGGTAATCAATTATGAATTCGATAGCATTAACAGTCTAATATTATTGGCAAGATCACAAGTACAACACGCAAGGCATGCTAGTGGGTCCTAGACTACCCGGACACAAGCATAATAGTAGTTACGCACAGACTTCTGTCACCTCGTACGTACGTAGCCCCCGCAAATAGTAGCACATAATTAATTAGTTCACCTATGGAAAAAATTCCCCCTCACAAAGTTAGAAAGGAGACTTACCTCGCTCAGAAATTCCTTAACCGGCTTCCAATCCATTCTGATGACTCGAATCGTTGCACAACGCTCCGAAACTTGCCAAATAACGGCAAACTAATGAAAATATACTCTAATACTTGTTAACAATTCAACTTATATAAATTCCCAACTCCGCTCGAAAAGTTGACCAATTTTCCCTCGGGCCCACGTCCACGGATTCCGAAATTTTTTGAAGATAATGATTACTCATGACTTTACTAGCTCAAATATATAATTTACTCTTAATTTCATGCTCAATTTCGTGGTCAAAATCCAAAAATACTAATCTCTAGGTCTTCTACCAAAAATCCACAATTTACACTAATTTACATGTTCTAATCCATATATACACATGTATTTAACTCAAAATTTTGAAGAAAACACTTACCACATTTTATATGGTGAAAATCGCCTCAAAAATCGCTTCAATCCGAGCTCCATGGCTCCAAATATGCTAAAAATGGCCGAAACCTCGATATATAACTTCTGCCCAGGTATTTACTCATAGCAATCGCGGAAAATGCTTCGCGATCGCGAAGTACAACAATTCCCAGCCCAAACTTTTCTCTTCGCGATCGCGAAGAACAAAGGCGCAGTTCTTCCGGGCAGTCTCTAGTATAATGGTCATAACTTTTTGTACGAAACTCCAAATTGCAAATGGTTTGACTTTTTGAAAACTAGACACCAGGTTCTACAACTTGGATTCCTTTCTCATCTCCCAATTCCTTATATATTATGATATATAAGTTGCTAAAGTCAGCCCTATGCAATATAATGCGGTTTCCAAACTCTTCCCGGACATACTGTAGTGTATCAATCATAACTCTTTGTACACAACTCCAAATGCCAAATGGTTTGAGTTTCTGAAAACTATACACAAAGATCTACAACTTTCAGTTTTGGATCATCTCCAAATTACTTATAGATTGCAAGATACAAGCTTCCAAAGTCGAGTCAGTGCAGCAGAATATTTCCTCTACGCGATCGCAAAATGCCTTCCGCGATCGTGATTCACTGGCCCATTTCTCTCATTTTACTCACCGCAATCGCGACCAATTCCCCCCGATCGCATAGCAAACTGCTGTAGCCAAAAACCAACAGCTAAAAATGGCCTTGAAATGGTCTGAAACTACCCCGAAACTCACCCGAGCCCCTCGGGACCCCGTTCGAATGTGCCAACAAGTATGAAAATATATCACGGACTTAGTCGAGGCCTCAAATCACATCAAACAACGTCGAAATCATGAATCGCACTCCAATTCAAGCTTATTGAACTTTAGAACTTGAAACTTCTACATTCGATGCCGAAACCTATCAAATCACATCTGATTGACCTTAAATTTTGCACGCAAGTCACATTCAACATTACGGACCTGCTCCAACTTTCGTAATCGCATTCCGACCCCGATATCAAAATTTCCACTTTCGGTCGGATTTCTCAAAAACCTTCGATTTTCTATCTTTAGCCAAATGACTTCAAAATAACCTACGGACATCCGATCGCGCTCCCAACTCCAGAATCACCATACGGAGCTATTTCCATACTCGGAATCCCGAACGTACATCGATAACACTGAAATGCACTTCAACCCAGACTTATGAAATTTCTTCCAAAATGCTAACTTTCACAATATACGCTGAAATGCTCTCGGGTTATCCAAAACCCGATCCGAACATACGCCCAAGTCCGAAATCATCATACGAACCTGCTGGAACCTTCAAATCCTGATTCGGAGGTCGTTTACTCAAAATTCCAATCTTAGTCAATTCTTCCAACTTAAGGCTTCCGAAATGAGAATTTTCCTTCCAATTTGACTCAGAACTTCCCGAAATTCAACTTCGACCATGCCTACGAGTCATAATACCTGAAACGAAGCTGCTCATGACCTCAAACTGCTGAACGACGCGCTAGAGCTCAAAACGACCGGTCGGGTCGTTACATTATGAATATAGACTCCATCCCATGATTAATTGTCATAAAAAGATTAATTTTAAATATATTTATTTGGGGTTGCAGTCCGGGCGTGAAACCGGAAAGCTTTTATGTTAAAATATGAGAAATAGTAATTTCTAGAGTTAAAATTTGATTATAGTTGACTTTGGTCAACATTTTGAGTAAACGGACCCGAATCTGTGTTCCGACGATCCTGGGAGGTCCGCAGTAAAATATGGGACCTGGGCGTATGCCCGAAATTGAATTTCGAGGTCCCAGGCCTTAGAAAATAATTTTTGAAGAAAATTGTTCTGCTGGTTAATTCAAGAAATAAAGAAATGAAATAATATGATATCGGGCCCGTAATCTGGTTCCGGAGCCTGGAACAAGTTTGTTATGTTATGTAAGTCCTATCTGTGAAGTTTCATGAGAATCAGAGTTGATTTGATGCAATTCAGGCATTCGGTTGAAAAGTTAGAAATTTGAGTGTTCTTGAGAAAATCTTGAGTTTGGAGGCCAAATCTGTAGATTTGATGTTAGTTTGATGATTTGATTTCACAAAAAAGTCTGTATGATGTTTTTAGATGTGTGTGCATGTTTGGTTTGGAGCCACGAGGGCTCGGGTGAGTTTCGAGTAGACTACGGAGTGTCTAGACTTAGAAAAAAATCTCAACAGCTGAACATCTGGTGTACAGGTCTCTGATCTCGCAAATGCAAGGTCCCTGGGTCGTAAATGCGAATGACCATGTTCGCAAATGCGAGGTCATGTTCGCATTTGCGATATATGCCCGGAAAGCCCAGGGTTCGCAAATGCGAGACCGCAGCCTGTTATATCAGCTTTTTGACGGGATTTTCCCTTCTTTTCTAATTTTCTAAAACCCTAAACCTCCATAGGCGATTTTCCAAATATCCAAACTTCTTCAAATCATTGGTAAGTGATCTCTAACTAATTTCTTTCAATTCCTAACAACTTTTAACAATGATTTCAACCAAAAATCTAGAGTTTCCATGGTAAAAATTTGGTTTTTTGGGTAGAACTTAAGAATTTCAAATTTTGGGGAATTGAACCTCGAATTGAGGTTGGATTCCAATACCAATTGTATATCCGTGCCCGGGGAAGATTGGGTAATCGGGTTTTGGTCCGAACCACGAGTTTAGACCAAGCGGGTCCGGGATGAATTTTCAAAATTTAATAGGAAAACTTAGGAAGGCCATTGGTTTTAAATAAATATGATTCATTTAGGCTATGATTTATAACATTGGACGAATTTTGATTAGATTCAAGCGGATTAGAGCCAAATTCTAAAGGGAAGGCAGTGCTAGAGTAGTGAATTGCTTGCGAGACTGAGGTAAGTGTTTGGTCTAACTTTGACTTGAGGGGATAGGAGTCCCCACTTGTTGGCTATGTGAAATGCATGGGTGTGGTGTATAGGTGAGGTGACGAGTATCTATGCACCACCCAATTTGCATGTTAAGCATGATCCTTTCCCCGTTCCCAACTTAATTGGTTCTTGTCTTAATTGTTCTATGACTATTTGATGTTGTTACCTTATTGTTAGACATTGTGGTGATTGTTTGGTAAAGAGTATTGGTTGTTTATTGGGTTTCCTTGTGGGACAAACGATTGAGCAGTTTGGTGTTATTTGTTTTACGAAGTTTATATATATACATTGATGTTCCTGTTGGTATCATGAATGAGAAGATATTGATGAAGCTTATGAGAAAATGCAGTTTCGTATTTAATATTGTGAAAGGCTTGGCCTTAATTGTGAAAGCTTCATGAATTAATATAAGGTTGTGATATATTGTTGAAAGAGAAATATTGTGAAAGGCTTGGCCTTAATTGTGAAAGCTTCATGAATTAATATAAGGTTGTGATATATTGTTGAAAGAGAAATATTGTGAAAGGCTTGGCCTTAATTGTGAAAGCTTCATGAATTAATATAAGGTTGTGATATATTGTTGCAAGAGAAATATTGTGAAAGGCTTGGCCTTAATTGATGAAAGCTTCATGAATTAATATAAGGCTATGATATGTCTGGTGGGAGCGGGTTGCATGCCGCAACAAAGGTGTGATAAGGGAGGACAGGTGGGATCGGGTTGCACGCCACAACAGGAGCGATAAGGGTGATATATGTAGGGAGGAATAAGGGTGGACAGGTGGAAGCGGGTTGCACGCCGCGACAAAGGTGTGATAAGGGAGGACACTTATGATTTATTGGATTTTACGAAAAATGTGTTTACTGGATTTCAAAAGATGTTTTTATTGATTTTTCTTTGAAACTCAAGGATTTGAGACTTACAGATTTGGAAAAGTTTAAATGTTTATTTTACTGTTTTTCATATTTTGGAAATACTTTCATTCAAAGTTAAAGTTTGAAACTTTGGAAATTATTGAGCATTGGTTATGGTTGAGGCCTGAAAGAGGCGGTTGAGTTATTTTATTATTGTTGCAGTATTTGAATTTATTTGTTTAGATTTTCTACTTGTTCTATATATTATTGTTGCAGGTTTATTGTTAAAGCCCCGTCGTAGCATCGTCACTACTTCTCGAGGTTAGGCTCGGCACTTACTCAGTACATGGGGTCGGTTACTGATACTACACTCTGTGCTCTTTTGCACAGATCCAGGTACTAGTCAGTAGTAGAGGATTCCAAGGCGACCACCTATTCTGTTGGAGACACGAGGTACATATGCCAGCATTCGCAGATTCCGAGGGTCTTCTCCTATTTTACATATACTGTTTTATTATATTTAGGACAACCACATTATTTCTTTCAGCCATTATTTGTAGTATTCTTTAGTAGTTCGTGGATTTGTGACACCAGACTTTGGGGTAGGCTTAGAGCTATTTATACATTTAGTTCGTGGTTCGTTCTATTTAATTGATTAATATTTTATATTGGGATTACTTTATCGAAAAACATTTAAATTGAGTTGCTTTAATTTTATTTATTCCTGCTTAAGTAAATAATCAAAGGAGAATTAGTTCAGTGAATTCTAACATTGGCTTTCCTAGCAAGTGTGGTGTTAGGCGTCATCACGATCCCTAAGGTTGGGAATTTGGGTTGTGACAGGGACAAACGGGACGAAATGGCCATCACGTCCCATCCCGTGTCCCGTTTAACAAAGGCCCATCCCGTTAAGAATTAAGTGGGTCGGGGCGGGACGGGACGGCCCATCTCGTTGGACAACTTTAGCGTGAAGACATGGCAGAGTTGGCCTTTTGGCGCCACAAGTTGAAAGTTGCACCCATGTGCTGGGCAGTTGGCCTGTTTTTGGGCAGTTCCTATTTTTCAGCAAAGTGGCTAAGTGGGCTGGTGGGAGTTGTCTTGTTTGAATGTTTGAAATTCGAAACCTTGTCAGTTGGGAATGTCAACTGCTAGGTTTTAGATAAGGCTAGGCGTCACAAGTTGAAAGTTGCGCCCATGTGCTATGCACATGTTGGGCAGTTGTGCAAGTTTTTGGGCAGTTCCTATTTTTCAGCAAAGTGGCTAAGTGGGCTGGTGGGAGTTGTCTTGTTTAAACGTTTGAAATTCGAAATCCTTGTCACTTGGGATGTCAACTGCTAGGTTTTAGATAAGGCTAAGTTCAAAAACATTTGTCGATATATATTGGATAGGCAGACTTGTTAAGGCAGAAAGTGTTGGCTGCCTTAACTCCTTTTTGTAAGGCTGTAATTTGTGTGCTTCTTAGTGGCACGAGTTTAATAAAAAATTGGGAAGTGATTCCTATAAATTTGTGTGTGCCTTGTTTCATTTTTGTTTGCTATCATAAGTTAAGTGTTAGGCCAAAAACGTGAGGGAAAAAGAGAGAAGGATGAGTCATTATTTTGTAACTGTCGTGCAATGTTAATGTGAAAAAAATTGACCCTGTAACACCAAGTAATGAAGCAATTTGAGAGTTTTGACAACCCAATTCATAGACATATTGGGTAGATTTCTCACAGATCTTGGATTTTATTTGCATCTCTCTGCATGTAATTCCCTAAATATCAAGATCACACACAATATCGTGTGGAAAGCCTAGAGAATACATCTATCTATCAACAACTCTGGAGGCGCTGAAGTATCCTATTTGTGCAAATCTGCTCATTGAGAGGGGTTAAATAGCTTCCTTTCGAGAGTTTGCTGATGCAACCTGCTCCAATGTGATAACATACTCTGGCCATATTGGGAAAGGTTTTTAAATAATTTTCCTCACTAATGGTGTCATTTGAGCAGTGCACCAATGAGCAACAACACGAGTAAAATGTCCTCACACAGGAATTTAATCTTTATATCCAATCCAGAAATGTATTCCAAATGGTACATCCAAGAGTTTTTAAAAAGTTATATTGAATGAATCAAAATCTTAATGTAAACTTCACTCAATCAAGCATATATATCCGTGATGCAATGTCTTGTACCAGCCAATCAAATCCGTCAAGTAGGCCGTCTCCGGTGTATGCACTACATCCCACGATTCTCCAGTGCCGGCTATTATCCATGGCCTCCAGATTAAGCACCTGAATCAGAGGAAATAAATTATTTTTCCTCTCTGTTTGAATGTAAACAAATCTTTAGGAATAAATGGCCATACATAAGAAAAATAGATAGGTCAAGAATCTATGTGAAAGAAAGCTAATAGCCAGCTGAAGTTATTTGAACACTACCTACTCATACTTTCTTAACCAAGGCCAGAAAGAAGCTACTTTCCTGATCTCTCAGTACTTCATTTTTCATATTTGGAGCTTTAGACTTTCGAAAATTTAGAAATCATCTTAACAATGCAAACCTACTAAACGATAGGGCTACAATATTATTTGAATTATAGGGTGGTTTTTAATTGGCAAACAAAAGAAGAAGAATGCTAGGGAGCAGTTCATTGCCCAGGTTTTGTCTTGATAACAAGGAAGCTGCTCTCAAAAGAAATCAAAAGAGGACAGCTAGCATGTAAGGCTAAGTGTACATTTAGTTTAAATGCATATAGTTCAAAAAGCCAAAATGAATAAAGCTTATAGGGAAAAAAAAAATACAATAAAAAGGAAAGCTCACATTCAAGATGCATGGTCAATTTATTCTTTGTATGTCACAAAGTAAGACTTCATGATTCATGAGACACCACAGCCTTTTAAGGGGAGAGGACAATAAGAGTGTAAAAGCAGGAATTGCAGTAAGGGTGTAAAAGCAGGAAAAGCAGTAATACTTGCTTCATAAATCAGGAGAGTTCTTGTTTACATTTTGTCTTGCTGCATTGCATTATAACATAAGATCTTCTCACTAATCATGGGCCCCAAAGAGCATTCCTGGGCTAGATCCATCCACTTTCAACAAAGTCTAAGGAAAAAGTTCTAAATAGGGCTTAAACATCTTAAGCACAGGTAAGTGCTTTTGCATTTATTGAGTTGCGTCACTAAGTCAAGGCTATGATCTAAGAATCCCGTTCTTCTGTTGTGTAACAGAAGGGTTGGCTCAATAAAATACAGAAAGCTATTAATCAGTTCATAATTTTACTTCATTATCAGTAAAATATAGTTTAAGTGAAAAAAAGAATCTCACTTAATTGTTAAGGGTATCACTGATATCATCCTATTCCTTACTAGTTTCAAGAATAAGAGTTTTACTTCATTGTTCATTCGACACAGTTTTTTAAGTTATAATAAGAAGCATCCTTACTTTTGCTATTTCATCTGGAGAAAGAGCGCCTTGTATGTCCTGCTTATTTGCAAATATCAATAACGATGCTCCTGATAGCCTCTGCCAAGAAGACAATAGTGAAGGACACTGAACAAATTAGTGAATAAAATTATATCCGATGGTAAAGTTCAAGATTGCAAGGTTCTTCTTTGACGCTCTATTTTGTTAGTAGTGATACCAAGCCTCACCATGACCTGAACGGTTACCTTTACGAACAATAATGAGAGTATTCTCCGCAATAATCAAGTTATAGGAGTACTCCTGGTTTCTCGAAGTGAGGTGCTTCAAGAGATGAATAGCTTCTAGCGAAATACAAAAAGGAAAACAACAATGTGGTAAACTAAATAAAATGGCAGCTTTAATGCATACGTTGAACGAATTCCAAAAACACCAACACCAAAGGATTATCTTATCCTGCCGTTAATAACATGATGATCTAAGGGTGACACTTGGAACATATTACAGGTACTATAGTAAAATGCAAATTGTACCAGCAGTATGGAACGTGTGACTAAATGATTAGCACTAGTAATTTTGCATAGGTAGCTCTGCTATAAAATAGTTGTAATAGGTTTTTGCGAACAATTTAGTTAATTTCATAGCCAAACAAATAAGTCTCCAGACACCATCTTAGCTATTACTAGTATGCTTATTTTGGCTGAGGGCGGAAGGAAGCAGTAACATGTCAAGGAGGGTTGTCATTTTCATCAAACCAAGAGATACCATATATCACTTCTAACCTCCCCAGTGAAGGAATGCCCGCATAAACTCGTGAGAACTAAGCAGCAAAAAGGGTCAGCAGAAAATGACAAGAGAATGATTGCTAATGCTAATTAATTCGAAAAATAACAAAATATTCAAATAAGTGTTATAATAAGCAGTAGCTAGCGGCTAAGTTTCTCGAACGCGGGTGCAGGTGTCCGACATGTGTGTGGATCTAGAAATCGGATCCTTCATGATTGAAATTTTAAGAATCGGGGGTACGAATCCAAGTACAGATGCGGAATTTTGGCTAATAATAATTCAAATATCTAAAAATAAAGTTATAAAATATGTCTAAATTATGAACCATTATGTGAAAAATTTATAAGGTATTCCGAGTAGGAAAAAATATTGACCAAGCGGAGAATCCGAGAAGGAGATAAAAGGAAAAGGACTGACAAATTTATTTTTCTATATACAAGGTATTCCATGTTCTTCAATTTCACCCTAACTTTTGTTTGAATTCAGAAATCATAGTATCTGTCCCAAACTTCTTCATTGATTTTGGTCAAAGTATCCAAAATCGGTTGACCAGATCTGGTACGGACCCAATCCCATTCCCATGTCGTGTCGACATGGGTGGAGCACCGAAAGTGAAGAGTCCGAGCAACTTAGGCTAGCGGCATATCCACAGCAAAGTCAGAGCTTGGATAGGCATTGACACTTGAATTAACTTAAAACTCATCCCCATGTTTCTTTGACCCATTAATTTTGCATATAGACCACTAAGAGATAGCATATGTATGCAGCAATAAAAATAAAAATAAAAATAAGCATGTATTCTGTACCATAACAAAAACCCATTCCCCGTTTCCCGACTCATTATGTTGCATTTATACCAGTATGAAATAGGTTAGCAGCACAGAACATAGGCATGCATTGTGTAGTGTACCACCACAGAGGTGTCAAATGTTCGAGTCAGTGATTTATTTGAAATAGGCCTTCTAAACTCATGCTAAAAAGGAACAAGCAGTATTTTTTGATAACTCAGGAACAAGCTGTATCGACAGCTCCATATGAAGAAGCAAGAGCTTCAGTCCCCCTAACACAAAATACAGCATTTAATACATACCTCATGATGTAAAGCAACTTCTGTAATCAGAAAATCTAACTAGGTAAAAGAACCAATGAAGAAGTGCAAATTCCATGCGGTGCTTGCCCAGACAAATATTGTATAAAGGGCAGTCCGGTACACTAAGCTCCCGCTATGCGCGGGGTCCGGGGAAGGACCGGACCACAAGGGTCCATCGTATGATTGTATGATAGACAAACATTGTATGAACGAAAAAAATAAATGCGTAGATTTTAAGAAAATGAAAATGTGACTATTGGCTTATAGCAGCGAGAGAAATCGTAATAAGTTATAAATTCCCACCTAGATACGCTCATATGGGTGGAACATTGTTAAAGCTTAATCAACTAACTGACCGTGGTTCATAGAAGAGACAGTAAAAATTGGATTAGTGAACCACCCTGAAAATCCAAATGCTTTTGGAGTTTCTGCCTTAGGGAGTAGATGAAGGTTCAGCAACAGAAAGAACTAGTATGATATGTACCTCTTCTTTCAGAAGATTATGTAGCTCGTATCTGCAGTCATCTAGCCTTCTCAGATCAGAACTATCCACAACCCACACCAAGCCATCAGTTTGCTCAAAGTAGTTTCTCCAATAAGACCGTATTGTTTTCTGACCCCCAACATCCCATATATTGAGGGTATACCTGCAGAACGTCAAGTAAATTTGAAAAGAAGTCTCATTTTAGACAAGGACCAATCAGAAAGAATTTAAACTACTATAATGATCTAAGCACAGCAGATAGCAATTTCAAAGACATACACATTACAAGTTCACATAACTCTGTTTACTCCATCAGAATTCATCCAGCCTAGTTGCCTGGACTCTGGATTTCACTGAGGAAGCACAGAAGTTTTGACATCTGGCAGCATAAAACTAAGAATTCAACCTACTTTGCAAAACATAGTCAAACCCAAGTACAATAAAAAAGGAGGGTTGCAGAGGCTAGTGTAAAGATAATCTAACAACAATGACACAAAGGATTCATACTACTGACCCCAACTGATAAGGGATTAAAGTGTAGTTGATTGATTGATAGCATAACCAAGGCCCTAAAAGGTGACTCACAAGGTAAAAATTAACTAAGAGTATGTCTTGGCTTTTGATGATCATATGTCCTCTTGATATTCACCTGATTGTTTACCAATTTGGTGACTAATTTATGTGACCTTTTAGGTATTTTTTTTTATTCCAATAGATCTTTTTTCTAGATTTTGTCCGTTTAAGTGACCAAATTCTAATTTGATGGAACAAAATAATTGAAATGTTCAGCTAACCGCATAATCTGTTGCTTGACAAAGTACATCTTGGACAACAAAGTAACAACAATAAATAAGAACCATCATAATATTGAAGCATGATAAAGGCTAGCGAATCTGAGAAACAAAAACGGAGAAAAGGAAACAGAGAAACCATACTTTTGATACGTGATGGTTTTGATGTTGAAGCCAAGAGTCGGACTGATGACGCTTGTATCTTCCCCATTTATCTTTAAAACTATCGTTGTCTTACCAGAGTTGTCAAGACCCCTATAGAAAAAATAGAATTAAACAAATAGTAAACAAAAAAGAATGATGCATACAGAATTCCATATGTCGCACGTTAAGGGGTGTTAGCTTGAAGACTTACACCATAAGGATGCGCATTTCTTTTTCTTTTCGCTTGATCTTTCGAATAATGCTGAGAAGTCCCATTGTGTTGGCTCCTAGTTTCCTATGATAACTGCAACATTCATTGATAGAAGTTGACATGTAGTACGCAAAATATAAGACTACAATATAATCCGTCACAGCGGTGATGTCCAACAATATGTTTTCGCTCATTTTATAATATGCAAGGGAAAGAAACCACCATGTGACAGTTAATTTTCTCCTCTAATTCTTCATTTTTCTTTTTCGTCTTTCACAAAATATCAAATGAGGTAGATTCGTTCTCCTTTTCAGAATCAATAATATACAATACTTAAAGGATCAAAAAGACCATTCGATTAGCCATTGAACATATAGTTGTTAATTATCATTTGAAAGAAATGTAACAAACATCTTTCTTATCTTCCTTTTTCTTTTTTTCTCCTCTCCTCCCCCATGTAAAAGCAAGTTAGAGAATAACTGTACTTGGTGACAGTAGAAAAGTGAAAGATCTTTCAGACCTTATAATTTTTCAGAAAAAAACAAAAACAACCCACAGTTTTGCTGGATCAATGAGGTATAGAAAGGGAGGTGCAACAATGCCTCTATAATAACACCTAAGAAAAGCAAAGAAACTACATTTTGCACATAATTTAGTTCCAATACTTTAAGAAACCAAACAAATAACCAGTATAAAATAGATCTGACTAATTCAAAAGAAAAAATCCACCACAAAAAGGAAGTTGGTACCCCAAAATTCAGCACAAAAAATCTAAAGAAAAATTGATGAACATAAAAAGACCCACATATATGAAAAAGAAAAAGGCTAGTAGAAGTGCAGTATTTTCAGTATATCCACTAAAATGCAAGCAAATGAAGAGCACAAATTAAAGCCAGGAAATTAGCGGAAAAGTTTGTTTAACAATATTATATCCATCAAAATGCAAGAGAATATAGAACACGAAGAAAACGGTAATGCAAAAAGCTAAGGCAACTGTCCTAATTTTCTGAGCATTAAAACTCAAACACCAAATTAAATACTAAAACTCGGAAAATATGTAGCTTTATATGATGGAACAAACACAAGGCAAATCACCTGATTTTTAAGCAATAAGATTTTCTCCAATAACTTTTCTAAGACCAAATGTAAAAAAAATACAGGCATGAGAAGGGAGGGAGAGGAAAATTTTGTCTATACCTTTTTAAAACTGAGACTTACAAACTCCAGTATTGCTTCGCGAGAGGAATGAGCAGAAACACTTCCCAAATTACAAGGATTAATATTAGGGGGTTCGTGGTTCGATTTGAATCGGTCTTTTCCTAAAAAGAAATTAAATTAAGCAAGTCGGTTTTTCAAATATTAGAATCAAACCAAACCAATTAAGTCGGTTTTTTCTCGATTCGGTTTATGTCGGTTTTTCGGTTATTTATCGGTTTTTTCTTAAATATAAGATATATACTGCCAAACACATATTCCGGCGACTACATTTTCAACGTGACACTATCAAATCAATTGCCCTTTGAGAAACCTATTATTTACTAAAATATATTGATGATAATTAAATCAAATAGTGATGAATAATTTAAGAACTCGGTTAAAAATATTTTTGTTTTAACATGAAATGGATTCTTACACTTAACAAAAGAAAACTACCAATCAAACTAGAATATAAAGGTAAAGAATTGTACTAAAAGTGCAAGCGATTAACATTCACCATAAATTTTTTGAAACTTTGTATAAAAATATACATATATATAGGTGTAATAATAAATTTGAAATAGCTACATATAGTCGGTTTGGTTCGGTTATTTTTTGATTAAAACCAAAACCAAACCAAATTTGATCGGTTTTTAAAATTCAAAACCAAAACCAAACCAAACAAAAAAGTATCGATTTTTGGTCGGTTTGGTTTTTCGGTTTGGTTCGGTTTTTCGGATTTTTATGAACACCCATATGGACCGCCAATGCGAAAAACCATCAATTGCTGGTTTAAACGCCCAGAACACGTAATTGAATATATATTCTGGTTTTTTCGGACCCCGCTCAAGCTTCCACTCCATGTGTGGGTGGGAATGTATTTACCCACTTTCCACATACCTGTCTTCTTCTTGCTCGCACGCAACATCCAATGACATGGCCAAAACCACTTGCGGCAAATAGCCTTGTATACCACCGGACTTGACTCCCATACCATCATCTCACGACACTCTTTTACGTTGTGCATTTTACAAGCCCTGCTTACGCACGCTTTATCAGGAAAAAGCATGCCATTTGCCAGCATCGTTGGTCTAGACTCATCCCACATTGCTGTCTGGATTTCATCAAAATCCCTTGTGAGAGCTTCCACATCCGGCATGCTTGGCAAGTTATCAATGTAAGTGATGTGTTATACGTAAATACCACACAAGAGGGGGTGATTTGTGTGGTGTCCAATTTTCGAGTATTGTCTCTATAGAAGAACCAGGTTCTTCTAGGTGTTCCAACTTTTACAGTTTGCGGAATAATAATTGCAGAAAAAAAGAACACAATAATTTTACGTGGAAAACACCTGGCTTAAAGGTGAAAAAACCACGACCTACTTCCCAGTAGGATTTTCCCAAACTCTTCACTGTGACAATGAGCCAAACAACATTTACAAAATAAACTCTTTTGTAAACATATGGACTAACTCTAATCCATTTGTGGCAAACTAGCCTCTAGTTAATTGCAACAAACTTCAAGTTAACTCTAACTTGAACACAGTGTACCTATTACAATTGCTTCTATATAAAGCTAAAAGATACAATTTGTAATCACCTACTACAAACAACTAGACTCAAAAGACAACAGATGGAACTGGTTCTTCGAGCTGGTTCAAGTAGCTTTTGAGTCGCATAAGGATTCTTCACATGAACTGCTTGCAAAATTGCTTTGATAATTTTTCTTTCAATTCTTGTTTCACTTATGTGTATGTGCGTAACTCTTCAGCAGGAGCACTTCGACAATTTATAGAATCACTAGTTGAGATGTTGATGTACAATTCTGATGCAACTCTTCCTTGGTGGAAGAGTTTGAGTCTATCTCAACTTCCTTGATCTTCCTTTATCTTGAATATGTCCTACCTGGATACGAAGTCCATCTCCCTATCAATTTGCAACCTTTTCGCTTAGGAGATAATCCCCTAAGTCAGAGATGATGTTTATCTCCTGCGCATGGACTCTTCTCGTGCCATCTAGTCTGCTTGACTATGTTTGCCCCGATAGACCTGGTTCAACTGTGTGGTCATTTGTGTCATTTGTCATTCTTCAAAACCATGTAGTGACTTGATTCAACAAATTCTCCATTTTTGATGATGGACAAACTTTGTGCTTAAACCTGTAAACACTTCAATCCAACATAGACATTTTTTATAGCATTAAACATTTATCATGGAGAAACCAGGTTCATTAGGTTATAAACATCACAATCTTTGAAAAGCAGCACACATCTTCCCCCTTTTAGCATCATCGAAAAGCTACAAAATGATAAACTTACCACAATTTTAATAATTACTCATGGCCATTGAGGCAACTGCAGGTGCAAATCATGGATTAATCATTAAAAAAAACCAATAAATGTAAGCTATTTAAGAAACCGAGAAAAGTCAATAACATAATAGCAAAATTCATTGATTAGATAATAGTTCAGCCATCATACACAAAAAGAAATAAAAACAGCCACAACCATGAGCAAAAAGAATAAAAAAAACAGAACATAATAAGATAATCCCAAACTGGGTCATATAGGGGTTTTTGGAGGCACTGGATATCTAAGGCTGGGAAGGGGTAGAGGTTGTGTTCTTGGCTTGAAGAAGGGAGAGCATTTGTTGCAGTACACCCTCATTCTTCTCATTTTCTACAGCTAATTCTGCTTTGAGAGCATCCCGCTCAGCGTCAACCTCTGTAAGGCGAGTTTTCAAATGAAGTATCTCAGCATCCTTGACCTCACCTTCATGCACAAACGTTCTGACCTTGCTATTACCAGGAATTTTCCTAGATGAACGAGGTTCATCCTCAGGAATATTCACAATGTAGTCACAGGTCAGTAGCGTGTTCTTCCTAAAATGGTCCTTAGCAGTCGCCATTTCAGCCTTCTTCACTGGCACCTTGAAGTGAGCAAGCACAACAGTTAGGATGAACCCATACGGTATAGCATGCACCTTGGATCCATTCACAACCCTGTCCAGGAGTTGAATGATGAAAGCAGGCCAATTGATTTGTTTACCACTATACAAGCACTCCATGAGGGTGAGATCCATATAGCTAGCAATGTGCCTTCGCTCTTGCCTAGGCAGTAAGAACTTGATCACAAACTCAAAGAGCAGTTTGTGTTGAGGCCTCATCTCACTCTTAAACACTGCCCTGGGCTTCAGCTATTGTTCATTCTCATTGAAAAACCTTGTGATTTGAAGGGCTGAAGGCAATCCATCCAAACTAGGCCACCTCTGCCTCGTGTAGTCATCATACCCCTCAGAAGGGATATGCGGTATGTCCCCCGGTACCTTTGCATCAAAAGAAATATCGACTCCGTGGACCGTAGTATACACCCTTCCATCTTTAACCTCTGCATTGGCCATAAACTCCACCAACTCATTTCTAGCCAGCCTGCCATCAAGATGAAGGACCATGTCCTTCCAACCCTGCACATCCAAAGTATCTACTAGAAAAATCATCCCAGACTCCTCAAGGTCCCTAAAAAGATTCCCTTTCAGAATAGTACGCTTCCCAAACTTCGTGAGTTTGTCTGTCTCTTCATCAGACACTTCTGCTTCCTCTTCACCCCATTCAACATCATCAATGATTTTTAATTTCTTTGATTTAGACATGGTTCTCTTGGCAACTGTTGAGGGTTTGGCAGACACAGATGCTGACTTCTTGGAAGAAGTCTTAGACTTCTTGGGCTTGGGTGTCCTCACCTCAACCTATGCTGGTTGTACCTCATGATGGACCAGGTCCATATCCTCATCATCAACCTCAACAGCCTCAACATGCTCGCCAACCTTTGCCTTTCCCTTTGCATCTTTCTTTTTATTACTCTCCCTCAGAGCTTTCTCCATCTCTTTTTCACTCTGGCTCACAACACTTCTAGTAGTGCGACTCTTAGGAGCAGGAGCATCAGCAATTGAAGTTGCCTTTCTTTTCTTGGTTGGTACAGGAGTATCAACCTTCTTGGATTTGGGGGTTCTCTTCTTCATGGGTGTAGGTTTCCCCCAACTTTCTCATCAAGTCAGTCAGAGTTTCTTCAATAGATGAACCAGGTTCATCCACTGCATGTTGTAGACTTTCCAGTCCTGTTGCTGCTTCCCCAGAGTTGCTTCCCCCTAAGTCCTTGACACCCTCCTCAACGATCATAGGAGCAGGGCCACAGATTGCTAGTGTGGCACCTTCCTTCCCAATTCCCCTTTCAGAACTCCCTTCTCCCTCTCTCTCAATTTCTGTCTTTTTCCCAACTTTCCTTCTCCTATCAAGTATTTCTACATCCACTACAGACTCAATCAGAATAAACCTATTTTCAGCCATTTCAGGTTCAGACTTAATTTCAGGGGTTACCTTCTCAGTATCGGATGAACCTGTTGCTTCGTCCTCTTTTGCAGATTTGAAGGACTCACTGGAATTTTCAGAATCTTGGGCATGGATTTCCTGAAGTTGTGCATTCAATTTCCTAGCACGGGAACCAGAAGCAATGGTTTTCCTGGCTAGCATTTTTACACGACGTTTTTTGGGTGTTGTAGTAGGGCTAGGTGTAACAGCTGGAGTGGATTGAGGTGAAGGAGTGGATTCAGGGATGGGTTCAGGGACTGGAACATTTTGAGGGGTGGAAATGCTTGAAGAAGATTGGGTGGATGAACTTTGTTGCGATGGAGAATTTGACCCAGCATCTTCAGGAGCGATACTGTAATCAAGGGTGGTTGATGAGATGTAGCAGGGGCTGGTGTGGAAGACATTGTTATGAAGATTTGGAGAGATAAGGACATTGATCACTTTGGTTGCGAGGAATGATGAACTTGGTTCGACGGTTATACTTTTGAAGAAGAGAGAGTGAGGAATTAGAGAGGTAATGATGGCTTTTTAAAGGCGTGGTTAATAAATGCACAATGGGCTCAATTCTTGGCCAAGTGGGAGTCTAGTCGCTACAGGAGTGTCAGTAGATTAGACGGTTATGACTCCCTACAATCTAAGCTAATTAAGTTTCGATTGGACTCTTTGGAACGGGTTCAATTTGGGATAAGTACTGATAATTTGAAATGAACCAAATATAGATAGAGTCCTGCACATGTGTGAATATAATTATTTCAATAAGTGTATAGTGATGAGCACGTACCTTGTCAGTCAGATGAACCAGCAACGATGAACCAGGTTCATCGTGTTAGAGTCTCTAATTTTGGCCTCAATTTACAAAAATAGAAAAACATCATTAGTAATCAAGGAGTCATATTAACACATGGCAAGAGAGTATGGCATTGAAGACATGAAATTGAGCAATGATTAATCAGGTTAGTTACCTATTTCAGTGTTTCTAGCCAAAAAAAAAAGTTCATTTTATAAATTTTTTTTCATTTTTGTTTTTCAATTAGGTGATCTTAATCATCTCTAATTCTAACATGTTTCTCTCAAAATGCTCCCTACTTAGTGCTTTAGTAAAGATATCTGCAATTTGTTTGTCAGTAGCACAGAATTCGATTGAGATAATTCCTTTTTCATAATTATTTCTTAGAAAATGGTGTCTGACATCTATGTGCTTGGTTCTATTATGATGAACCGGGTTCTTCGTCATACTAATGGCACTAGTGTTGTCACAGAAAATAGGAATACATCCAACCTCTATACCAAAATTCATGAGTTGTTGCTTGATCCATAGCAACTGAGCACAACACGAGGCTGCAACCACATATTCAGCCTCAGCAGTAGACAAGGATACTAAGTTTTGTTTCTTGGTGGCCCAAGACACAAGGAAAGAGCCCACAAAGTGAGCCATGCCTGAAGTACTTTTCCTGTCAACCAAGAAACCTGCATAATCTGCATCAACATATCCTACAAGGTCGAAATTACTACATTTAGGATACCAAAGGCATAAGTCAGTGGTGCCTTTCAAATATCTCAGAATTCTCTTCACTGCAGTTAGATGGGACTCCTTTGGATTTGCCTGAAATCTAGCACACAACCCTACACTGAACATAATGTCAGGTCTGCTGGCAGTGAGATATAATAAAGACCCAATCATCCCTCTGTATAGCTTTTGATCAACGGATGAACCAGGTTCATCCACATCTAATTTTGTAGTTGTGGCAATGGAGGTGTCTATTTCTTTTGAGTCTTCCATTTTAAATCTTTTGAGCAATTCTTTCACATATTTGTTTTGTTGATGGATCATTGTTCCATTTGAGTTTTGCTTAATTTTCAAGCCTAAAAAGAAATTTAGCTCACCCATCATACTCGTCTCAAACTCACTCCCTATAAGTTTAGCAAATTCCTTGCTTAATTTTTCAGAAGTTGCCCCAAATATTATGTCATCTACATAAATTTGTACAACCAGGAGATCCTTACCCTTTTCCTTCAAGAACAAGGTGCTATCAATTTTACCTCGTTTGTAGTCATGTTCTAGCAGGAATTTAGATAGCCTCCCATACCATGCTCTTGGTGCTTTATTGATTCCATACAAGGCCTTGTCAAGTTTATACACATGGTCAGGTGTCTCCTTACTTTCAAATTCTGGAGGCTGCTTGACAAATACTTCTTCTTTTAGGTAGCCATTGAGGAAAGCACTCTTTACATCCATCTGGTGGAGAGTGAATTCCATGTGGGCAGCAAATGCTATAAGAAACCTGATAGCCTCCAGTCTTGCCACAGGAGCAAAGGTCTTATCATAGTCAATTCCCTCTTCTTGACTATATCCTTGAACAACCAGTCTGTCCTTGTTTCTTGTAACTGTTCCATCTTCATCGAGTTTATTCCTGAATACGCACTTTGTGCCAATCATTAATCTATCTAGTGGTCTGGGTACAAGATTCCAAACTTGACTTCTTTCAAATTGATTTAGCTCTTCTTGCATGGCATTTACCCAGTCAGCATCCTGTAAGGCTTCAGCAATGTTCTTTGGTTCGATCAATGATAGAAAGGCATCAAACGCACACAGATTTTTCAAGGAGGATCTGGTTTTGATTCCAGATGTCAAATCTGTTATGATGTTCTCAAGGGGGTGAGAACTTTGATATCTGTGTGGTTTGAGCACCAATTGTTCACGACTTGATGATCCCATGATGTCTTATTGTTGTGGAACAGGATCAGGGCCAAGTTCCAGTGAGTTTTGCTGTTGAGTTCCCCCTGTCATGTTGCTTGGGGTAGTTGGACCTGGTCCATCACCTGTTCCATCTTCCATATTTTCTCCAGTTGGCTCACTGCTTCTGACCAGTCCAAGGTCCTCATCTTCTGGTTCCTGTCTCTCAGAGAGAATGTTAGTTTCATCAAAAACAAGATGCACACTCTCTTCTACACACATAGTTCTTTTATTATATACTTTATAAGTTTTGCTATGTGATGAATATACCAAGAATACTCCCTCATCACTTCTGGGATCAAATTTACATAGGGAGTCTTTGTCGTTGTTGTGCACAAAGCACTTGCATCCAAAATCCCTAAGGTGGGATATGTTGGGCTTTCTCCCTTTAAGTAATTCATAGGGAGTTTTCTCTACCAGTGGTCTGGTCATGCATCTATATATTATGTAGCATGCAGTGTTTATTGCTTCTGCCCAGAAGCTATGGGGTAGTTTGCTAGAAAGAAGCATGGTTCTAGCCATATCTTCAAGAGTTCTGTTCTTTCTTTCAACAACCCCATTTTGCTGTGGAGTTCTAGGGGCAGAGAAGTTGTGATTTATGCCATGTTCATCACAGAATTCAGCAAACTTTGCATTTTCAAATTCAATACCATCATCAGATCTTATTGATGCTAGTTGATTTCCTAACTGTTTTTGAGTTTTTCTAACAAATGAAGTAAACATATCAAATGCTTCATCTTTAGATGTCAGAAACAAGGTCCAAGTGAACCTTGAGTAGTCATCAACTAACACCATCACATAATTCTTACCACCTCTGCTCAGAGTTCTCATAGGACCACATAGATCCATATGAACTAATTCCAATGTCCTCGTGGTACTGACCATTTTTCTTGCTTTTGAATGAGGATCTTACATGCTTTCCCCTTGCACATGCCTCACAAAATTTGTCTTCCTTGAACTTAATGTTAGAAAGCCTTACCACTAAGTCCTTGGAGACTAGTTTGTTAAGCTAATTTAGACTAGCACGACCAAGTCTTTTGTGCTAAAGTTTGGGATCACTGTCCAACACACTTAAGCAAGTGAGTTCATTTTCTGATAGTGTGGACAGGTCTATGACATAGATATTATTCACTCTTTTCCCCTGCAAAACAACCTTGTCGGTAAGCAAGTTAATCACAAAACATTTTGTGGAAGTGAATGCAACCAGGTTACCTCTGCCACACAATTGTGACACACTGATCAGGCTATATTTCAAGCCATCTATCAAGTACACATTCTCAATGGAACGTGTGTCGTCCTTACCTACCTTACCAACCCCAATAATTTCACCTTTCTTTCCATTTCCAAAGGAGACATTTCCTCCTTTGAGGTTTTCAAGTGAAAGGAATTGTTCCTTGTTCCCTGTCATATGTTTTGAGCAGCCACTGTCTAAGTACCAAATTTGGCTGCTTCCTCTCACTTGAACCTACAACAAGAAATCAAGGGTTAGTCTTAGGGACCCAAACTAGATTGGGTCCTTTTCTATGGGAGAAAGGATGAATCAAGCTTTTTCTTGCCCAATTTGGTAACCAATTTTTCTTTCGTACAAAACGTTCATTTCTTCGACTGGCCTGCTCTTTTGCAGTACATTCAATTTTTTAGTGGCCAGTCTTACCACAGTGGGTGCAGATTTTATTCTCAGGAAGAGTGAGATACTTGTTTTTGGGATCCCATTTGGGCAATTGACTCCCAAAGCCAAGTCCTCTTCTGTTGCTACTATGATTTTCTTGAAGCCATGTCAAGGCACCAGATGATTTATTCCATTTGCAAGTTTGATCTAATTCATGTTTGACTTTACCAAGTTCTTTAATTAGTACCCTTATCTGTTATCCTTAGTGTACATATTATCCTTTAGTTTTCCCAAATTCTCTTCTAACATGATTTGAGAATGATCAACAGTCCTTTTGCTAGTTCCTAGTTTCAGTTTTAAATTTTCAGATTTTAACTCTAGGATCTTAGTTTCAAGTGGATGAACCTGGTTCTTCAAGGCTGTGTTTTCCTTTTCAGATTCACTTACTCTGATTTACAGGTTCTTGCACTTTGCCTTTAACATTACACACTCTTTAGACAATTGTTCTTTCCCTTTGTTTGTTTCTTCGAAATCATCCATGAAATCAAGCAGCAACTCAAAGAGTTTTTCTTTAGATAGGAACTTTATCTTGTTTTTGAGATGGGATATACTTACCTCTGATTCTTCATATGATTCCTCATCTGATTCAATTTTCATGAGTGTATGTTCATCATTCTCACCATCTTCTGATTCTTCATCGGAGCTTTCCCCCCAAGCAGCAACCATAGCTTTTGTTGTGGTTTTCTTGGATTGGACCAGTTCCTTCTTCCTGTTCCTTCGTTCGGATCTCTCCCTTTTCCATTCTACTTCCCACTGAGGATAGTTCGTGATGTGGTGGTCAGTCTTTCCACATTTGTAGCATCCCTTATTGGTTGGCCTTTCTGGAGCTTTTGCTTTGTTGTAGTTTCCACCTCTTGAGATGCCCTTTTTCCTTATGAGGAAGTTTCTAAATTCCTCAATGATCATGGCCATCTCTTCTTCTTCCAGATCTGCTCCTTCAGTGATTCTCAATGCTAGACTTCTTTCCTTCTTAGGAGCATCCATTTTCATTGTCTGCCTTCTAAGTTCGTAGGCAGTGAGGTTTCAAATTAGCTCGTCTAACCTGAGGGTTGCATGTTTTTGGATTCCTGAGTAGCAGTGATTTTGCTTTCCCAGGAAATTGGTAAGACCCTTGTCAAGATCTTCTCCACCCTGTCCTCTTCAAGAATGACTCTTCCAAGAGACTTGAGTTCATTTGTCACTGTTGTGAACCTCGTGTACATCTCTTGGATTGTCTCTCCTTCTTTCATAGTGAAGTTTTCATACTGGGAGTATAGTAGAGTACCTCTTGATCTTTTCACTCGAGGTGTTCCTTCGTGGGCTACTTGCAAGGTATCCCAAATTTCTTTGGCAGTGGTGCAGCTTTGAATCCTACTATACTGGTCTGGACCAAGTCCACAAACTAGCCACTTTTTGGCCTTAGCATTCTTCTCCCATTTCTTCAAATCCTCAGTAGTGTAGTCAGCTTTAGTCTTTGGCACATCTACTCCTTCAGCAGTCTTCTTCATGGTGGCTAAAGGACCATCAGTGACTATGTCCCAGAGTTCATAGTCTTCTCCAATCAAATGATCCTTCATCCTGTTCTTCCACTAGGAGTAATACTGGCCATTGAAGAGTGGTGGCCTTGTAGTTGATTGTCCTTCCCAGTTTTCAGGTGGTGCACTCATTTTGATCTTTTCCCAAGGTGTTAGCCTCTTCAAGGATAACCTGCTTGATACCAATTGATGTTTTATACGTCAATATCACACAAGAGGGGGGGTGATTTGTGTGGTGTCCAATTTTCGAGTGTTGTCTCTATAGAAGAACTAGGTTCTTCTAGGTGTTCCAACTTTTACAGTTTGCGGAATAATAATTGCAGAAATAAAAGAACACAACAATTTTACGTGGAAAACACCTGGCTCAAAAGGTGAAAAACCCACGACCTACTTCCCATTAGGATTTTCCCAAACTCTTCACTATGACAATAAGCCAAACAACATTTACAAAATAAACTCTTTTGTAAACCTAAGAACTAACTCTAATCCCTTTGTGGCAAACTAGCCTCTAGCTAATTGCGACAAACTTCAAGTTAAGTCTAACTTGAACACGATGTACCTATTACAATTGCTTCTAGATAAAGCTGAAAGATACAATTTGTAATCACCTACTACAAACAACTAGACTCAAAAGACAACAGATGGAACTGGTTCTTCGAGCTGGTTCAAGTAGCTTTTGAGTCGCATAAGGATTCTTCACATGAACTGCTTGCAAAATTGCTTTGATAATTTTGCTTTCAATTCTTGTTTCACTTATGTGTATGTGCGTAACTCTTCAGCAGGAGCACTTCGACAATTTATAGAATCACTAGTTGAGATGTTGATGTACAATTCTGATGCAACTCTTCCTTGGTGGAAGAGTTTGAGTCTATCTCAACTTCCTTGATCTTCCTTTATCTTGAATATGTCCTACCTGGATACGAAGTCCATCTCCCTATCAATTTGCAACCTTTTCTCTTAGGAGATAACCCTTTAATTCAGAGATGATGTTTATCTCCTGCGCATGGACTCTTCTCGTGCCATCTAGTCTGCTTGACTATGTTTGCCCTGATAGACCTGGTTCAACTGTGTGGTCATTTGTGTCATTTGTCATTCTTCAAAACCATGCAGTGACTTGATTCAACAGTATGGAATCTCCCTTGAATGAAATAGCACTTGGGACTCGTACACTCTTCGTCTATGGGGGATGGAGCATACTCTCTCGTCAAATCATGTCCTTTCTTCTCATCCTCCTCATCACCATACTCACGAGGAAATGATGTCTCGTCTCCGGATTCATCGGCATTGTTGTCGTAATCAATGTTCTCTTCCTCACTCTGTGCATCTACCATATCCCGATTTAATACATCGTCTTCGGGCAATCGAGTGAGTACGAGTGGTTCAACTTGCTCGTCTTCACTGCACAACCAACAACATAATAAGCCACTGAAATTAATAAATACTTTCCATATAGCTATATCACTTCACTTACAAGTTGTAATGTGATGAAATTCCATGATGGACATTTTCATTTAGGTGATGACTCTCGGATGGACCATTTGTAAAATTCATATTCGGCCGGTACCCTCTGTTAAATATATGAGCGTTAATACAAATTCAATACAACAAAAATGTACATTGTAACACAAAGGAAAATTGAAGTTTACCACTCGTATTGTGAATTATGGAAAGCATGAGAGAAATTATTTTCTCGCTGCTCATTCGCCGGCGGTGATAAGTTTAAATCAAGGAAAACTCTTTCATCCAGAACCTGTTCGACAAAAACTGCTCCAGAATAACCACCCGATGACTGAGGTTATCCCTACTACGCGAAACCTCATTGTTGGGAACATCTTTGACCTTGACGTACATATCCAACATTGTGATTACAAGAAATTCCCGGCATTCATCCGTAGTCCTCAGAAAATCCCTCAAAGTTTCATCATCGTCGATGTTAAACTCCGAGTAAAAAGCAACCCCTTGCGAAGTGACGGAATACAGATATCTTCCGGTTACTTTAAGTATCACTGAACGTTTCCTCACACTCACTTTTTTGCATAACAACGATATTAATTTATCGTACTCCATTGTAAGTGGCAATTTAACATGACACTATAGAGATAAATTGTACCTCACAGAGTTATCGTACAGAATTCCAGCGCTAAACATATATAACGCATAACAGAATTCCATGCGCTATACCTTAACGGAAAAAATTACCGTTAAGGTATCGCGCAGGGAATTTGGGCATTTTATATAGAAAGGTAACTTTTTTTTACACTCATTAATGTTACTTTTGTCCAAAATGACAACATTTTGGTTCCAGACTCTTCTTCTACGAGTTCGGAACCAAAATGTTGTCTTTTTGGACAAATGACACGTTAATGGGTGTAAAACAAAGGTTACATTTATATGTATAACGCCCAAATTCTCTGCGCTATACCTTAACGGTAACTTTTGCAAACGTACCCACTTTTCGCATAAACTTCAGGCATACGGGCCTGAAGTAGCAAAGGCAATCACACAAACTTCAGCATTCTAGGAGACGGGCCTGAATTTGTTTGTAATTGCTGAACTTAAGCATTCTACTAGCTGAAGTTTTGTTCTCTATTTGTTGTACTTAAGCATGTTTTGGCTGAATTTTTGTCTTGGATTCAATAGTTTTGTCGTAAAGTTTTTTCAAAAACTTCAGCAGAAGATTCTGAAGTTATTTAGTTCATTTGTAAAACTTCAGCACTAAATAAGCTGAAGTTTTGTCCTGGATTCATTAGTTTTGTCATAAAGCTTTTTCAAAAACTTCAGCAGAAGATGCTGAAGTTATTTAGTTCATTTGTAAAAACTTCAGCACTAAATAAGCTGAAGTTTTGTCCTAGATTCATTAGTTTTGTCATAAAGATTTTTTAAAAACTTCAGCAGAAGATGCTGAAGTTATTTAGTTCTTTTGTAAAAACTTCAGCACTAAATAAGCTGAAGTTTTGTCCTGGATTCATTAGTTTTGTCATAAAGTTTTTTTCAAAAACTTCAGCAGAAGATGCTGAAGTTATTTAGTTCATTTGTAAAAACTTCAGCACTAAATAAGCTGAAGTTTAGTTTTGTCATAAAGCTTTTTCAAAACTTCAGCAGAAGTCGCTGAAGTTATTTAGTTCATTTGTAAAAACTTCAGCACTAAACAAGCTGAAGTTTTGTCCTGGATTCATTAGTTTTGTCATAAAGATTTTTCAAAAACTTCAACAGAAGATGCTAAAGTTATTTAGTTTATTTGTAAATACTTCAGCACTAAATAAGCTGAAGTTTTGCACAGGTAGCTGGAAGAATGAGCTCCTGAAGTTGTAAAACTTAGGGTATAAGTTAAATAATTTTAAAAATATGGGTACAGGTTAAATGGGGGCGACCAAATAGGGCGCCCCGTGCAATTTTTACAACAAACTCACTCATTCTAAGTCCTAAATGAGCTTTATAGCCGTTTGGGCTTGATTGGAATTAAAAGGCAATTGGACCTAACAAATAAGGCCCAGAACAACTTAGTAATTAAGACTTCTACTAGTCCAGCCCAACTGATACTGGAACCCGATCCAATATCCTAATTAAGGTTACGAATTTTTCAATTCGTAATATTCCACTCCCCTTCAAGAAAAGCTTCAATCTTTATGTGCAAGACGAGGAAACTGAAATTTGAGGAAGGAGAAATCCTCCCAAGTTGCTTCATCTTTGGAAAGATTAGCCCACTGGACTAAAACTTCAACAGTTGCCTTGTTAGCTTTCTTCACTAATCTGCGCTCTAGAATTGCGATTGGTTCTGTAAGGATCTTCCCTTCAACGCTGCAATAAGGTGGGTCTTGGGATGGAAACACGTCTATTCCCACCTTTTTCTTCAGTTGTGGAACATGGAAGACTGGATGAATTTTGGATCCAACAGGTAGCTCGAGTTCATATGCCATAGCCCCAATTCTTCTAATTACTTTGTATGGTCCATAGTACTTTGCTGCAAGCTTCAAGTTCTTCCTAACCGCCACTAAGATCTGACGGTAAAATTTTAGTTTGAGAAATGCGAAATCCCCTACTTCAAACACTCTGTCACTTCTTTTCTTATCTTCGAACTATTTCATCATGTTTTGAGCTTTCTGCAAATTGTCTTGTAGGAATTTGCTCATCAGCTGCCTGTTCTTGAACAACTGATCTACAGCTTCCAATTTGGTCTGAGCCACGAGCTCAAATGTGGGTTGAGGAGGGTCATATCCATATATCCATAGAGTGTCTTGAAGGGAGGCATGCCAATGACGAAACGATGAGTCGTGTTATACCAGAATTTAGCAAATGGGATCCACTTGTTCCATTCTTTTAGTTAATGGCTCGTCATGCATCGTAAATACGTCTCCAAGCATCTATTTAGTCTTTGGATTTCCCATCCGTTTGAGGATGGTAAACTGTACTTAGCTTTTGTTGCACTTGTAATCCTTCTAGTAGCTCCTTCCAAAAATTGCTACAAAAATGGGATCTCTATCCGATACCACAGAACAAGGGGCTCCATGTAGTTTAAACACATTGTCTAGGAATAGCCGAGCTACTTGAATTGCATTTTAGGGATGTGATAGTGTGATGAAATAAGCATACTTGTTGTATTTGTCTACTATCACTAAAATGGTGTCCTTTCCCTATGATTTTGGAAGCCCATTGATAAAATCCATAATCACATGCTCCCAGGCTTTTGTAGGGATTGGCAGTGGTTGTAGGAGACCTGGGTATGGGACATTTTCCCCCTTGTTCCTTTGGCATATTTCACAAGGCCTCAGAGCTTCATTCACTTCACTCAGTAAACTTGGCCAGTAAAACAAGGATCTTAACCGTTGTTGAGTTGGAAATATACCTGAATTCCCTCCCCAAGGTGTTGCATGCATTTCTTGGATCAATTTTCCTCTTAGCTTCCCATGATTTCCTGCCCAAACTTGACCTCCTTTGCGTAAGATGCCTTGTTGGAGAGTGACATTATCGCTTGATGTTGGGACAATGCCCATTTAGGTTGGACAGTTTAGAGTTGATGATAGGCTATAATTGCGTATTTTATTCGCTTATTACACTCTAATTTATTGCACTTTAATTGAGTTTGAGCTTTAATCGTTAGTGTTTTGCACTAATTGTGTATTTATGCCTTGTAGGAGTGATTCCGAGCTATGTAGATGTTATGGAATGAATTCAAGAGATTTGGAGCTTTGAAGTCTGAGTAAAAGCCCAAGGAATTAAGTCGGGATCGTGTTCGGGGGTCAAATTTGATGGTTAAGAACAAACGAAGACTCGAGTAGGCATATTGCGCACTGTCTAGTAAAATAGACATAACTCTTTTATCCTAACTCCATTTGGGCTATATAATATATGGTTGGAAAGCTAACTGAAAGGGTTACAACTTTAATATTTACGTTTATTCAAATTCCAAACGGAACAGGGTTATAACCGCGACCAGGTCGCGGACCTGGAAGAGGACGAAGGCAGTGCACTAGGAAAATACCGCGCTCGGGATCGCGCCCGCGCTCGGGCTGCCAGAAAACTGTCCTTTTTTGCGTAGGAGAAGGTATAATTGTTTGGGACCGACCATACTTGGTATATATACATGGAAAAACAAATATTTTGAGGAGGTTGAACAGATTTTTGACACAGATTCAACCTAAGGAGGCAGATACACAATAGGAGCAAGGCGGGAAATTCTTCTACGAGTTTTTCCTTCCTCTTCCTATTTTTCATTGTTGGTTATGACTTTTAGTATTGTAGTTTTACATACTATTATGAATAGCTAATTTGTTATTTAGGGTTTTGATGGAACCTTTTGTAGGATAAATTCTTGTTATGTTTTTATATAATTGAGCCAAAGTTTAATCTCTATTTGTTCAACTACATGCTTGTTGTAGTTAATTGAAAGGGCCCTCAATTAGCTGTGCCTATTTAGTATGTATTACTCGGGAGCGAGTGCATATTTAGGTAGTTTTTGAACAACATCACTCCCGACGTATATGAGGGATCAATAACAAAGTGTTTAATGGTGGGATTAGGGATAACGAAACCTTGGGTGCGATCTAAGTGAGCTGTAATTAAAGCTAGCTAGCGTAATTCGGGAGAATATGTCTAGTAAAATTGTAGTAGTTATTCGGGAGAGAATTACAACACACAGAGCGCTCATGATCGGTAGAGAATACTTAGGCGAAATTATAGAAGACATAGCGAGAAAGATTCCGACAATTGGGGAAATCATAACTCTAGACCTCCTTAATCTTTTCTCCAACCTGTAGTATCTTTAGTGTTAATTTACTATTTTAATTTGTTAGTTAGTTAGTTAAACACAAGAATCTTAATATCTATAAGTTAGGAATTCAAGCTTGTATTCTTGGTGATAATGAACAATTGTATCTAAGCCTTAGTTCTCTGTGGGATTCGACTCCGGACTTGTAAATCGGATTATATTTGCAACGGCCGCTTAGTCCTTTGTATAAGGCATAGTTGCGCGTGATCAAATTTTGGCGTCGTTGCCGAGGAATTAACGGTGTAGTTGTAGGTGTACATATTGCTAGGCTTCAAGTTTGAACTTTTATTTTTATTTATTTGTATTTAATATTTATTTTTATTTTGTTTTACTTATTAATTTGAGAAGCATGGCATCTTGGAATTATGAGAGTTTTGATGTTGGTAATTCTAGTTTTGATCCTCCTTATGCATTTAGTGAAGGAAATCACCCAAGGCAAAATTATCAAAATATTCCCAAGAGTGAGTTATGTGCACCAACTCAATCTTATGTGTGGAATGTGTGTGGTATGTGTGGTGGTAAAGATGGTCACTTTCATGGTTGTGCTATATTTCTCATCTTCCCCCAACCCCTTACTATGATGGTTCTACTTTTTCTTATGAGGATAACAGGAACAAAGAACTTAGGGAAGCTGACCTAAAGGATATCAAAGATATATTAAAGTACCATGTGGAACAATATGATGAGAAACCACGGCAGATACAAAGGCAAGAGGCAACTATTCATAACTTGGAGGCTCAAGCGAATAAATTAATTGAACCTTGTAAAGCGTAACCAGTTGACATTGTGGATAGTAGCCAATATGTCAATATGAGTATGAATTGGCTGTAGAAATTGCCATTATACTGTAGGATTTAAAAAAATACGGGGATGAGTTAGAGGAGAAGGCCAGAGTAGAACACCAACAATCAATCGAACTAGATTTTGAGGATGCCGATGTCGTTGAAGAGATACTAGAGTCAACCAAGGATATTGAGGATACATATTTAGTTGACTCTAGTGTCATTGTGTTGAGGATGTTGACAATCCCAATATTTATGTAGTTGAGCGCATTGGTCCACACTCCAAGTATTTTTCACATTGTGTTTGGATGATGATATGGAAATAGAGTCGTTCGAGCCACTTGAGGAGTCAAGGAGTAAGGAACAAGATGCCTACATTTTGGAATTCTTCGTGCCAGAAAGTCGGGAATACACATCTCATCCAAAGGCCAAGAAGTGCAGAATACTACATTGTTTTATTGGGCCAGTCAGATTCGTTCTACTACCCCAGGAGCATGATCACAGAGCAGAATCAAAACTTGGGGTCCAATTCATAAGTTCAAAGTGGAGGCAGAAAGTGATTCGCGTCATGCCGCGACGTTAAATCAAGCGCTTGTTGGGAGGCAACCCAGCTTTACTGCTTTATTTTATTTTATTTTATTTTTTTGTTTTTTTTCTAATTGTATTATTTTGTAGTGTCAATTTTTTGATTTTCTAGGAGCATGAAACGCAAAGCCATTAGAAAGATGCAACAGCAAACAAATGGTTGGAACTAAGTGTGAGGTAACCGCACGAAGGACCAGACCTGGGAAAAATCTGAGTAACTCATGAGCTGCTAGTGTTTCGGCCTTTGGCCTACCAGGGAGTTTCTTTTACCCTCTTGTATGTATGTGTGTGCACTAGGGACAATGCACAATTTGAAGTGTGGGGTGAGGAGACTGTCCGAGTGACTTTCCATGCTAATTTAGTTGTGTTAGTTTAATAGAATAATTTTTTTACAAAAATAGAAAGATTGGACTTTTCCCGACGATGGATCTATTAGACAATTTTCTTGAGGGATTTAAGTCTAAAGAAAAAAAAAGATTTTCTTGGTAGGTAGTGTAGTAATTCCCCCTTGGTTTTTCTTTGTGCCACAGTTCTTTTCCAAGGGTTTTGTTTGAACCGAGTGTAGTTAGTTTTATTTTTTAGGAATAGGAGACATTGTGTTGTGTTTTGAATTGAAGCAATATCTCTTGACTTTGTTATGCCTTGAGAATAGTGAGTACTTTGGTTGTGACGCTTAGGTTCAATTTTTGACTCTTGTATAAGTACCTTAAATTGTATAAGCTTAACTTTGCTTCACTGTTTTGACTAGAGTGTCTTGATGAATCCAATCCTGAGTGAGTTATGTGTCATGTGTGTATGAGGTTTGGGTGTTATTCTGTGCATTGCATTTGATGCCTAGAACTTGCCATGTGTGTTTGCAAAGCGAAATAGTAGTTTTGTTCAGTCTTTGAAGTGATATAGGCGTTTCTTTGTTGAGCCATATATATATTTTACCCGCCTAATTGTTATGTATCGTAGTTAACCTCTTTGAGCCTGTAATCCTGTTTCTTTGGTAACCACATTACAAGTCTTACCCATTTGTTTGAATTAACCATCTATTTGAACCTTATAACCTCTCATGAGCACTTGAATTGTTATGAATTGTGTAAAAGTTAAAGTGTGGGGTGGTTGGTTTGGCTTTTGAGCGGAACTAATGAAATAAGGAGAAAGGTGCACAGTTTTGAAAAAGTAAGAGCCACTTGGGAAAAAAAATAATAATAATTGTATTACTGTGAAAGAAATATTCCTTGATAAGTGCTGACTCTTGATGTAATTGTGCTTAAAGAAGTATGAGGTAATATACATTGATGTGAAGGTGGAGTTTGGTTTGACATAAGTATGGGGTTTATATGTATTAAAGTGCTTAGGGAGGTGTAGTCACTCTTATATCTAAATGTATCCTACCCGTCCCGCAGCCTACATTACAACCAAATAAAGTCATACTTGATCCTAGACTGAATGAGCTCGATTAGTAGAGTAGTACACTACGGGCAAGCCTATAAGTGAATTCTTTCTATCTTGAGTTCCTAAGTGTTCTTAAATTTTATTGTGTGGAACTACTCTCTTTGTTGTGTGAGGTCACTTGATTCCCGAAGGAAAGGTAATCCTTGACCTTATGTTAGATTAAGTGGATGAGTTGTGAATAATGCGTGGTACTTGTGAGTCAAATCTTGAGGTGAAGATGTTACTCTTTTGTGCTTAGTCTATTTTAAATACTTTTGGTGTGATGAGTTAGGAGAATTGTTTAAAAATGTTGTGTCTAGATAAAGTGTAGTTTGATTACTCGAGAACGAGCAATGGTTTAAGTGTGAGGTGTTGATGATAGGCGATAATTGCGTATTTTTGTCGCTTATTACACTCTAATTTACTGCACTTTAATTGAGTTTGAGCTTTAATCGCTAGTGTTTTGCACTAATTGTATATTTTATGCCTTGTAGGAGTGATTCCGAGCTATGTAGATGTTATGGAATGAATTCAAGAGATTTGGAGCTTTGAAGTCTGAGTAAAAGCCCAAGTAATTAAGCTGGGATCGTGTTCGAGGGTCAAATTTGATGGTTAAGAACAAACAAAGACTCGAGTAGGCATATTGCGCTCTATATAGTAAAATAGACATAACTTTTTTATCCGAACTTCATTTGGTATATATAATATATGGTTGGAAAGCTAACTGAAAGAGATACAACTTTCATGTTTTACGTTTTTTCAAATTCCAAACGGAACAGGGTTATAACCGTGACCAGGTCGCGGACCTGGAAGAGGACGAAGGCAATGCACTGGGAAAATACCGCGCCCGCGGTCGGGCTGCCAGAAAACTGTCCTTTTTTGCGTAGGAGAAGGTATAATTGTTTGGGACCGACCCTACTTGGTATATATACATGGAAAAACAAATATTTTGAGGAGGTTGGACAGACTTTTGACACAGATTCGACCTAAGGAGGCAGAGACACAATAGGAGCAAGGCAGGGAATTCTTCTACGAACTTTTCCTTCCTCTTCCTATTTTTCATTGTTGATTGTGAATTTTAGTATTGTAGTTTTACATACTATTATGAATAGCTAATTTGTTATTTAGGGTTTTGATGGAGCCTTTTGTAAGATAAATTCTTGTTATGTTTTTATATAATTGAGCCAAAGTTTAATCTCTATTTGTTCAACTACAAGCTTGTTGTAGTTAATTGAAAGGGCCCTCAATTAGCTGTGCCTATTTAGTATGTATTACTCGGAAGAGAGTGCATATTTAGGTAGTTGTTGAAAAACATCACTCCCAACGTATATGAGGGATCAATAACAAAGGGTTTAAATGTGGGATTAAGGATAACGAAATCTTGGGTGCGATCTAAGTGAGATGTAATTAAATCTAGCTAGCGTAATTCGAGAGTATATGTCTAGTATGTAGTAGTTACTATGGGGATAATTACAACACGCAGAGCGATCATGATCGGTAGAGAATACTTAGGCGAAATTATAGAAGACGTAGCGGGGAGGATTCCGACAATTGGGGAAATCATAACTATAAATATTCTTAATCTTTTCTCCAACTTGTAGTATCTTTAGTGTTAATTTACTATTTTAATTAGTTAGTTAGTTAGTTAAACACGAGAATCTTAATATATATAAGTTAGGAATTCAAGCTTGTATTCTTGGTGATAGTGAACAATTGTAGCTAAGTCTTAGTTCTCTGTGGGATTCGACTCCGGACTTGTAAACCGGATTATATTTGCAACGACCGCTTAGTCCTTTTTATAAGGCATAGTTGGGCGTGATCAAGAGTCCATGGCACTCTCCATACACCTCTTTTTTGCGGGACAGAGCGTTTGCTACCACATTTTTTGTCCCTTATCTGTATCGTACCTCATAATCAAGCCCCATGAATTTAGTTACTCCCTTGTACTGCAGTGAAGTAGTGACCCTTTGATCGCGAAGAAACTTCAAACTAAAATGATCTGTGCGTATTAGAAACTTGTTAGATTGCAAATAATGCGTCCACTTTTCAACTGCAATCAGCAAGGCCACTAATTCCTTCTCATATGTTGACAAGCCCAGATTTTTTGGGCTTAAGGACTGACACGAGTATGCCAAGGGTCTTCCATTTTGCGTTAGGAATGCTCTCATGCCTACTCCACTAGCATCCACTTCCATCGTAAAAGTTTTGGAGAAATCGGGCAATCCTAACACAGTGGCCTTTATCATTTCCTCCTTCAATTCCTCAAAATCTTTTGAGGCTCCATCATTCCATTGAAAACACCTTTTTTGAGCAGTAGTGTTAAGGGTCTACTAATTACTGCATAATTTTTGATAAAAATGTCTGTAGTAACCAGTTAAACCAAAAAATTCCCTTAACCCTGGTTGAGGCCATGATAACATAGCTTCCACTTTAGCAATTTCGGTGCTAACTCCATCTCCCGACACATCATGACCCAAATACTCCACTTGTGATTGTGCAAAGCTGAACTTTGACCTTTTTGCAAAAAACATGGTTGCCTTCAGTAGTTCAAACACCTCTCTTAAATGATGAATGCGATCTTGGAGGTTCTTGCTATAGACCAAAATGTTAAAAAAATACAAGGATAATTTTCCTCAAGAATGGCCCAAAAATTTCATGCATGAGTGCTCGAAATGTAGCCGGTACATTTGTAAGCCCAAAGGGCATTACTCTAAACTCTCATATCCCATGTTGCGTTTTGAAAGCAGTTTTGTACTCATCCCCTCTTTTTTAATGATATCTCAACCTCAAATCTAATTTAATCCTAATTTGATGATATCCTAGACCTCAAATCTAACAAGTCTTTCACCAACAATATTGGGTACTTAATTTTTTTTACAGTAATATCGTTCAATCTGCGTTAATCAACACAAAAAACCTCCACGATGAGTCTTTTTTCTTGACCAATATTACGGGTGATCCAAAAGGTGATGTACTATTAGCAATTACTTGGGCTGATAACATCTCCTTGACCATCATTTCAATAATATTTTTCAGCTCATAAGAGTAAATACATGGTCATCGGTTGACGGGCTTGGACCCTGGTATCACTTCAATGGCATGGTCACATTTCTTGTTTGGAGGAAGCCCTGATGGTTCTTGAAAGAGTCCTGAATATTCTTGGATTAGTGAATAGATTGGCTTGGGAACATCTTCCTCTTTTGGATCATCTACTAATAATAATTGGGCTGATAACACACATTGACTCGTTTTCAGCAATGTTTCAATGGTTCTGACACCCTTAGCCTCTATTAAGCCCATCTCAGCACTGCTCACCAATGTAATAAGCTTATCACCTTTGAAAAAGACACACTATGGGGGTGAGTGTGTAGCATAATTGCGGCCACAGTGTTAACCAAATCCATTCCTAGGATTATATCACTTCCTCCTGCTCTCGACAAACCCAAATTAAATTCGAAACCTCTCCTCCCATGGTCCACGAGAAAGCTAGATAACTATGTGAGCAGGGCATTATCTGCCCATTAGCAACTTGCACCTTTATGGGTCGGCGGTACGAAGAGTTTAATGATTTGTGGGTCAATGAAGTTGTGGGTTGATCCACTATCTATTAAAACCATCACTTGTTGTTTTTTGGCCCACCCCTTAATCCTGATAGTCTTGGGTGAGTGACTCAAACCCATTACCACATTTAATGATACTTCTCCTTGTTTTACCACCTTTCCTTTAATCACTTCATTCACTAGCTCCTCATCAGAAGCTTCTACAAATTGCTTATCTCCTTCAAGTGCATTAAGGGTGTGATTGTTACACGGTGTTCATTTTTCATGACAACGAAAACATAAGTTCCTCTCCCGTAATGCGCTTCCATGGTGGGATTTTTTGGTAATGGTAAGTTGATGCTCCAACCACATTTTTGGGTGCAAAGGGAGTTTGGTTTCTGGGATAAGGGAAAGGGCTTGGTTTAATGGGCCTAGGTGTGTTTTGTTTAGCGACCGCGTTTAAAGCTTGTTCATGCAACTTAGCCATATTGTATGCAGCCACCAGTGTTGTTGGATTTGCAACCTTCAGCATTGGGCATGTGTCCTCCTTCAGGACCCCAATAAAACATTGCATAAAGTACAATTCATCGAACTGAGGCCTCACTACTTGGACTCTACAACGCAAGTCTTCAAATCTTTTTTGATAGCTCGTCACATCAGCCTACTGTTGTAGACGATTAAAATAGTAACCACAGCAAGAGGTCCTGTTCCATCATATCTTTCACATAAATCATAACAAAATTGTCTCCAATTGATCCTCCCCCCATGGTCGAATCAAACCAACTGTCCAAGTTGTCGTTGACCGTGATAGCCACACATATCATTTTTCTTCTTCTTCAATAACACGATAATAGTCAAAATAATATTCACACCTACGTATCCACTCCCTAATGATGGTCTCATCAAATTCAGGGAACACAATTTTGGTTTTTAAGTGGCGAAGATTATGTGGGGAATTTTCTGGAAGAGTGCAAAAAGTGGGTAAAGTCATATCCGAGTAGGTTGGTAATTGGTTCATGGCTGGCTGCATGAATTTGTGATGTAACAGGATGGGATGGGTTAGATGTGTAGAGGGGTATTTGGGATGTAGGATATTGTGGTCCATAATATGGTGTCTGGTTGTATTAGAAAAACAGCTATTTTAGTGCTGAAGTTTTTACAAATGAACTAAATAATTTCAGCACTTCTGCTGAAGTTTTTGAATAAACTTTATTGCAAAACAAAATTTTTTAGCTTATTTTGTGCTGAAGTTTTTACAAATAAACGAAATAACTTCAGCATCTTCTGCTGAAGTTTTTGAAAAAGCTTTATGACAAAACTAATTAATCCAGGACAAAACTTCAGCTTATTTAGTGCTGAAGTTTTTACAAATGAACTAAATAACTTCAGCTTCTGCTGAAGATTTTACAAATAAACTAAATAACTTCAGCTTCTGCTGAAGTTTTTGAAAAAGCTTTATGACAAAACTAATTAATCCAGGACAAAACTTCAGCTTATTTAGTGCTGAAGTTTTTACAAATGAACTAAATAACTTCAGCTTCTGCTGAAGTTTTTGAAAAAGCTTTATGACAAAACTAATTAATCCAGGGCAAATTTTCAGCTTATTTAGTGCTGAAGTTTTTACAAATGAACTAAATAACTTCAGCTTCTGCTGAAGTTTTTGAAAAAGCTTTATGACAAAACTAATTAATCCAGGGCAAATTTTCAGCTTATTTAGTGCTGAAGTTTTTACAAATGAACTAAATAACTTCAGCATCTTCTGTTGAAGTTTTTGAAAAAACCTAGAATGCTAAAGTTTCTGTGATTGCCTTTTCTACTTCAAGCCCCCGTATGCTGAAGTTTATGCGAAAAGCGGGTACACTTGCAACTCTTTTTACAAAGCGGGTATAAGTTAAAACGTGACCCAGAAAGCGGGTATAGATGCAAAAGCCTTGATTTCCGTTGTTGAGATAGGAATGTACGTTCCAAACGTTAGTGGGCTAGTGGAAGAGGAAACATGGGCTGGGGTGAAAGGCCTGCTAGTGAAGAAAAAGGCTTGGATGGACTAATAGACGCAGGTATAGTGGATTTAATAGTAGAGCTGTAAGTGAGAGAGAAGTAGGGATTCAATGGGGGTAAAGCTAAGGTTTCACTCAGTGTTGGTGCAAAACTAGTGTGAGAAAAACTAGTGTTTGGGGTAGGTAAGTTCAAATTTCTGCTTACATGGGGATTTCTTTGATTTCCAGCTATGAGGGTAGGAAACATAGGAGTTACCGACAATGAAGTTGGCTGGAATCCTCCGCCTACTAATGACTGTCTTGTTTCCGTGTAATTACTACCTCCCCCATCGCCATTCCAGTTTCGTCCTTCTGCATATCTATTACCCAGTTTTTTATCCTTTGGTTCGATTCAACATTCCTTTTCTGCATCTTTCTATCTGCTCCATACGCTTGCTGGAGGTGATGGTAAAAGATTGCGGTTGTTGCTCCAGGTCTACAGGTTTTCGCTGCTGCTGACCTCACGAGGAGGATCCACCATTGTTGCGAAGAATCTCTGATTAAGGAAAAAGAAAAATTAATTAATTGATAAAAAACAGAATATTCATTTCAAAAACATAATAATTACATGACCAGTTGTCCCACAAGGACAATTCTCTAACCAAATCACTAAAACTAATAGCCCGTTTGGCCAAGCTTCTAAAATCAGCTTATTTTGAGAAGTGTTTTTCTCAAAAGTACTTTCTTTAAAAGTGCTTTTGGTGAGAAGTAGTTTGTGTTTGGCTACTTAATTTGAAAAGCACTTTTAAGCAGTAATTAGTGTTTGGCCAAGCTTTTGAAAACTGCTTCTAAGTGTATTTTTCTCAAAAGTGCTTCTCAGAAAAGTACTTTTGGAGAGAAGCTACTTTTTTCCGCTTCTCCAAAACTACTTCTGCTTCTACTCAAAAGCACTTTTTTTCCTTCCAAAAGCTTGGCCAAACACCTCAATTTTTGTCCAAAAGTGCTTTTGGCTAAAAAAAAGCTTGGCCAAACAAGCTATAAGACGTGTGTCTTAAATGAGTTGTATAGCCGTTTGGACTTTATTGGAATTAAAAAGCAACTGGACCTAACAAGTAAGGCCCAGAACAACTTAGTAATCAAGACTTCTACTCGTCCGGCCCAATTGAGGCTGGAACCTGACCCAATATCCTAATTCCTAGTTAAGGTTACGAATTTCCCAATTCGTAACAGGAAAATATGAAACAAAGAAGAAAGAGAAAAAGGGGGAGCCACCAAGGAGTTTTGATTTTTCTATGATGAAAAGCTGAAAGAAAACAAATGGCAAAAATCACGCTTCTAATGACCTCAAAACCTATAATTTGTTGCTAGGTATCTCTTCTCAAACTCTATAGAAGAATTTCAGTACTAAGAGCCATTAGCAATTTAAAAACTTAAAAAAACAAAGACAAAAACAGTATAATGGCTTGCCCATTTGGGAGTTTAGAGGATGCTGAACTTCAATGAAACTATGTAATAATCACCAATGGCACAACATATCATATGACAGATGAGTTCACCAGGGTGAAGCAGTGACATCATTGTAAATTGCTATTATAGTCATCTCACATCTGCAACTGCAAGTAAAGCCACAAGATACCTACAATGCAAAATGCCCCATTCTATCATCCAGCTGTCACATTCAACGAAAATAAGCAGTCAGTTTCAGGGTCTTGTACAAATCAATAAGGTTACACTAGCTCAAACTAATAAAAACGTAGACACACCACAATACAAACGTTACAAGAAGAAATCACTACCTAAGTTAAAAAACCGTAGCATTTTACAACAAGTCTGGACACCTAGGGTCTCCACCCACTAGAATTTTACATTTTATTGTCATAGCCATTGGTACCACCTTCTCTGCCTAGCGGTTGTTTCTTTCTTTGGAGCTTACAACAAGTCTGGACACCTAGGGTCTCCACCCACTAGAATTTTACATTTTATTGTCATAGCCATTGGTACCACCTTCTCTGCCTAGCGGTTGTTTCTTTCTTTGGAGCTTACAACAAGTCTGGACACCTAGGGTCTCCACCCACTAGAATTTTACATTTTATTGTCATAGCCATTGGTACCACCTTCTCTGCCTAGCGGTTGTTTCTTTCTTTGGAGCTAGAGTTATCCTATCTGCATGAGCAACGGCCCATTTGCTAAAATCTGGGGAAGAAACAAGCTCTTCCATGGCCTTCTTTGTGGTGTCTCTAGTTAACTTATTCCACTCATCTTTTGAAAGTTTCTTCCGTTCAGGAGTGTTGTGGAATGTAGAATAGAATGTATCTGTTTCTGATAACAAGCTTGACGGCTTGATAGGAGAACCTGCAGGAAAAACACGTAAGAGAAGCTCCACCTTCAGCTTTTCAGTTCATCTACTAATAAGAAAAAGCTAATTTATGCTAACCTCGGCTGATTGTGTCATTCCGGTTTCTCTGGGAAATGCTGGAACCATATGACCCTTTTATCGGTGATGTGTATAAATCCTGAGATTCCCAGAGATAACTCGTGTCTATTTGTGATAAATTCCTGCTTTGCATGAAAACCGGAATGTGAAAATATGAAGCAACTGCAGAAGCAAAGGTCTTACCCCATATATATAACAATAGAATTTAAAAAAAAAAAAAAAAAACATAAGCGATACTGGGAAATATTGGGTGAAAGGGTGCTAAAGAATTGGAAGAAAAAAAAGGGAAGACTCACTTGCAAAAGCGTAGAACGTATTTGGGACGGATTAATTTCCTCAAGATTGAGGAAATCAACACTCCACATATCCATGCCTCCGCAGCCAATAAAGGATCCAGAGAACTCTGAAGAAAAAGTAAAGCTATGTAACTGTCCAATTGAACTCCAGTAAGGGCTATAGACCAAAAAGTGTGAGAACTTTGGAGGACCAAATGGATCTGTAGTTAAAAAAAGAAAGAAAGAAAGGACCTGAAGAATCAAGGCAGAAGCAAAAACTCGAATGGACCAACCAACAAACTGAGATACTCCGATGTCAATGGATCCATCTTCTGCAAGTACAAGTTTGTGAACAACCCAAAACCCCAACCAAGCTCCAGCAATTACGAGGAAAAGCAGCAGAAATATTGCCAACTGCAACAAAAAAAAGATCAGTCTCATCCAAAAACCAAAATTCCATGGAAAGCAGAATTCTCAGTGCAGAAACCAAAAGCAGATCGCACTAATGAAAATCCAAATATTTTATCGTGAAATAACAGGAGTTTGCAACATATGTTTTTTTTTTTTGATGACCGAGAAATCCGTCTGAGGCCGATCCTTTGGACCAACCGCAGCCTTCGAAACTCGGTGGATAATGGGCCCGCCCCTCTACCCTTCTCCACTTAAATACCAGGCTTTGCTTTACATGGTGTGGGGGCTTGAACCTGTGACCTAAGACACAAATCCACCACCCTTTACCACTTGAGCTAGGCCCTAGGGGCGCAACATATGCTTTTCTCTTTTTTTGAAAAGGTAACATTTGTATATATAAATAAAAAGACTACATGGAAACTGTGGAGTCGTCCATAATTACAAGGTGGAGTATAGGAGAAGCTCTCCTAATCCTTTTTCTTCTCGTAAGGATTCTAAAATATCAAAAATAGCTTCATGGTTTTCTAATTATTCTCCTTTACACCAAAAGTAAAAAAGAACTAAACAATTCATTTTCATCTTTTGGATATTGCTTGATTTATCTTCAAAGCATCTTCGGTTTCTTTCTTTCCAAATTGTCCACCAGATGCAAGCAGGGACAATCTTCCATCTCTCTCTATGACCGGAGAGGTTGCCTTCTATGTTCTAGCAGACTAGAACTTCCAGAATCCTTCTTGGCATGACCCACAAGAATCCCCTCAAGTTGACGAACATCCTCCACAATTGTGAAGTCACTCTACAGTGTAAAAAAAGATGACTGGTTGTCTCTGCCTCCTCTCCACATAGGTAGCATCTAGAACAAAGTTGGTATCCTCTCTTGACCAAGTTATCATGGGTTAGTACTGCCTCCTTTGCTAACAACCAACCATGTAAAGCAAGCCACTTTATAAGGAATTTTAACCTTCCAAATCAATTTCCATGGCCAACAACCAATCTGATTATTTGAAATATTGAATTCCTTATATGTTGCTTTGACTGAGAACTTCCCTTTGCTATTCCCTTGCCATGTCACACCATCTTCAGCATTGGAAGTCCCTTTGAATTGTTCCAAGGTCTTGTAGAAATCTGAAATCCGATCAATCTCCTAATCATTCAGTAAAGGTAAGACTCCACCCTTGGTTTGACCACACATCTCCTATTGTTGCTTCTTGCTGTTGATTTAGTAGATATATGTCTGGAAAAAGTTGTTTCAGTGAAGCCTGACCTAGCCAATTACCCTCCCAGAAAGTTACTTTTCTACCATTTCCAACTCTGAAGCTTGCCTTGTTAATGAGCTTAGGCCACAAGTTTCTAACAGACTTCCACAAACTGACCCCATAGGGGCTTCTCACATGCTTGGTTGTCCATTTTCCTTCCATGCCATACTTTTGTTTGACTACCTCTTTCCATAGGGAATGTTCTTCTGAAGCAAATCTCCATAACCATTTCATCAATAAACTTTGATTCTGAATTTTCAAATTCTTAATCCCCAACCCCCCTTCCTTCTTGTTACAGGTAAGGGAATTCCACCAAGTGAATTTTCTTCTTCTCACTGTTTCCATCCCACAAGAAATTTCTTCTCAAGGCATCTATTCTGTACATTCACTGGGATTGGGAATAAGGACATCATATATGTAGGCATAGCATCAAGTACTGAGTTAATCAAGATAATCTTCCTCCCATAGACAGGTATTGGCTCTTCCAGTTAGCTAGCTTCTTCTCACATTTCTCTAAGACCCCATTCCATATACCTTTTGACTTGCTTTTAGCCCCTAAAGGCATCCCCAAATATATTGTAGGTAACGACCCGATTTTTCCTCCAAGGATTTCAGCCAAATTTTGAAGCTCTGTCACCTCAGTCACCTCATTAACAGGATAAATAATTTCGGACATTTAACTAATAGACGCACTCAACATCAAGTGATGTAAGGATTTTCATTGGCATGAGATCCCTTAGCAAAAGGTTTTCCTAAAAGGTACCCGACATTGAACAAAATGAGTGGACAAACCCTAACATTCCAAAGAGTAAGTCAACTACTAGAACCAACAATAAGAACTTACATACAGGGTTGTACATGTCTTCACCAATACCAATCTCGTTAAGTATTGAACGCAACAATTGAGGCACATAGCGTAGAAAGAAAGATCCTACACCAAGCTGAACAAAAAAAATAGCAACATTTAATTATAAAATTTAAAAAGAATCGTATAAAGAATAAATGCTAAGAGTATGCTTATACTAGGGAGAGATACCCACAATGGATGAATACAGGAATATTGCTAGTGAGCTCTTCCTACCAGTCGGAAGAAGCTTCATCCCCTGTCATCAGAAGTACCAAACTGTCAAATCAGAAAATTTAAACATAGAAGCATGATATGCACCTAGGTGCATACATGTACAGATGTTCATACATGGTATATAGCTATGCACATCACTCAAATAAAAAATATTGAACATGTACTTTTAATTTATTATGATTAGTTAACATTGCTGAGGATAACATACATCATTTGATTCATTTGTTAGTTGGAATAACGTTTCTACTGGTAGTGCTCAAAATTATGAATCAGGCACCCTCAATTTCTTGACTGGCTCCAAGATCGAAACAATTTTTTACAAATATGCTAAACAAATTTAAGACATGAAACTCTCTCAGCGGACTTCCCTTTGTAAGGTGATATCATGAAATTGGTTAACAATTTTAGCATTTTTGCTAGCTTTCTTTTTCTTCTTTATGTTTTCCCCCAACATTTGGGTGAACTTTTGCAAGTTCTAGATCCATCTTCTTTTCACACATGATTAATTGTATGAGCATTACTGTGAAACTTCTATGGTGCTACTCTGCAATTTAGACATTTCTCATTACAAGAAACATAATTATCTCAGATACACAGTTAACAAAGTAGTTTAGCTTCTGAAATCAACTATAGCAGTTTGCTTTGTAGATTTGAACTACATGTCAAGATTTGAAACTGAAGTAACAATCCCAACAAGACCGTCAATGCTTCTTTAATATAAAAAACAGAGAGAAGCAGCAACCTAGTGCAGGGCTCCTCTTTGCCCTCAGAAAAAGGGATATTTATATAAATAAAAAGTATGGATACTTCTTTGAGAATGCAAGGGTACGAAGTTACCTGGAAAAGAACCATCAGTACTACAAGAAAAACCCCCACTGCCATAGCACCACCATAGTAAAATACTAGAGACTTGCTAAGGAAGGATGCCAGAGTAATTAACAGTATTCCCAGTAACAGAAAAATGACACGATACCAAAAAAACTCTGCAGAAAAGGATATTAAAGTCACTTAATAGAGCTAATGCTAAAGGAAAAACAAAAACAAAAAGAAGTCAATTTCAGATTGAAACAGGGAGAACAAACCTTCATGCAGCGAGACCTGAAGAGTTTGCTTAGATGAGCTTGTCATTCTAATATCCAAGAACTTTTCATCGTAAGGTGACATAGATCTCACCCATGAACCCTTGGTTAGTTTCATCCATTGGCCTGGCGGACACATCCCAATTTCAAGGGATTGATTCCTGCAAAGTTGAAAAGGGCCCTCAATAATTTATAAACACACACATTATTTTAAGACATTAAAGATGAACTGGACCACCTATACCTATCAGACCTTCAAAAAGTATCTACCTCTTTAGCTGTCTTTTACAATCAGATGCTATTTCAGTTGGAGAGGTTTGATTTTTAGGAGCTCAGGAAGCATAAACTTTGAAGCAAAAGCAACTATCATTAGACAGGTCATACCAGTAGTTTTTTCTTTTTGGGCGATAAGTGGCTGATACTAGTAATTACTCACCAGTATTAGACATCAATATTAGCTTAGACATTGTACTACACAGCAGAAAGGACGGTCATAGGTTTAATTCCTGAGAGAAGTGTCCCTTCAACCATAAAGATCTTGCCTGTAATATAACCAGATTCTTAAATATGTATCAGACCATTAAATATTTTCTAAGGCAAACGGACACAACTTTAACAAGTACACAGAAGGTGGGAGATTAATTAACATACGATGTGATTTAAAACAAAAAATAATCACGTATTTGTGTAAAGCTGGGTAGGGTTAGAAGAAGGATGACAGATATATATATATATATATATATATAGAGAGAGAGAGAGAGAGATTATAGACAGAATCTTAATGCAATTAATGAAACAAAAACTAACATAAGATGTGATTTAAAACAAAAATTAATCACGTATTTGGGTAAAGAGCTGGGTAGGATTAGAAGAAGGATGATAGACATATACATATATATATATATATATATATATATATATATAGAGAGAGAGAGAGAGAGAAAGAGAGAGAGAGAGAAAGAGAGAGAGAGAGAGAGAGAGAGAGAGAGAGATATTATTGACAGAATCTTAATGCAGTTAATGAAATTCTCTGATCTTTAGAAAAACGATGATTCACCAATAACAAAAGCAGCCATGAAGAAAATATATCAAGCTGCCAGCAACTTATCCATTATGATTTTTCACAATCTAAAAAGTTATTATGCTGAAACTACGGGTCAACAGCAAGAATGAAATAGACTACAAGAAGCATCCGTCGAAATTTCATTAGTACTCAGAATTTAAATAACAAAGAAACAAAGTGTTAGTGGCTCACCTATGGAAACAGACCTCAGCATTAGGTTGACGTCCACTTGGATTGATATATGATACATTCACCTTCACTGAATGGGCATACTTTTTCAGATTCTTTAGCCTTGATAAGCCATGGATTTGAACTCTCTCACAAATGAATTTAGTTCCTGGCTTAGATCCAGGAGAGTTTTCCACCACTATGCCTGGAGATATCTCAAGAGTGGTAGATTGAGATACAACTGCTGGATACAAAAAAGAAAAAGGAAATTATAATAGGTTAATCCAGCATCTAATCATTGAACGAAAAATCTACCATTACATGGTATAAACATGTTATAATGCCTTTTAGGAGCACATGCTTGGCTCAATGCTGTACTAACAGCTCGTCAAAAGGGAATGCTGAAAACTTCATGCAACTCTTGTTCACCAAAGGATCATTCTTAGTCTTTTACCCAAAAAAAGACAACCTCTTACCAATCAGAATCCAAAATATTGGACTTATGCAGGGGAACTACCCACTGTAAAGGAGGTGCTATCAGAAAAAACTACCAATTCTCGCTGGGTAAGTTTTCTCTCGATATCAAAATCGAGATTGAGACATCCAAGTGAATTCAACAAAAAGAGGTAGAACACGATGTGCAAGTACATAACTATAATAATAACATAAACAAATAACAAAATAACGAGCTAGTACTAATTCACGAAGTTAGTGCATCCCGAATCAGTATTACAGCTAATTGAGCACTAACAATAACAATTGAACTAACAAGTGAGACAGAAGTTATTAGAGAAAAATCAGTCCATCTAACTCTGGAGCTAAGGAACCTCTTTCTTATTCCATATACAATGTACCAGTGTCGATAAACAGCCTAAAATTAATCAAAAAATGTATCTTTTCAATGTCCCAGTTTTGATAAGCAACAAGAAAGCCTACAAGTAATCAAAAGATGTATCTTTTTCAAAGTCCCATTTTGATAAGCGACAATTAATCCTAAATATTAACCGAAAATGTATCTTTTCCTACTTTATCTCATCGGAACTAGCGGAGACAAAAAGACACTAGGTGATTTCTTCCTCTCTGCCCAAACCTTGGTGGGCAAAGTTACGCGGTACCTTTGATGGTGGAAGGTAGCATATACCCGGTAGAATTAATTGATGTGCGTGCAAGCTGGCCCGTACACCATATCTTTTTCTACTTTATCTCATCAGAAAGAATCTTCTCAAAATTCAAAAACAGTTTCAAATTAACTGTCAAAGTCTAGCAACTTCAACGTCAAAACCAATAAGCCCTTATTCAAATTATTTATGCAAATAAGTGCACACAGATTTATGTTACAAAGACTAAAATCCTAAAGCAAGAACCTTGACTCCTTAAGTGCCAAACACTCATAATCTTAAATACTTCAAAAAAAATCCTACCAAGTTGCTTGTGGGCTGCCGAGAAAGTAATGGAAAAAGAAAAAGAGAATGAATGTTTTCAGAACCCTAGAATTTAAGAGAATGTTACCTAAAGACAGTTCAACAGGGTGGACTATGGAGGTCGAAGTGCGACATAATGCGAAGAGGAGCCATAGAATAAGAGCAAATACTCCACGCGAAGAATTTGTTACACCCATTGCTTTTGCGATTGGAGTAAGGAACGCACAGCGTTTTCTTTTATGAAGGAGCAAACTGAAAATACGAAGTAATTATTTTCGGGTTTATATGAAAAGAATATTTTGGGTTGGGCTTGTGCACGTTTTAGCGGGGCATTTGCATCTATACCCGTTTTTTGTGTCACGTTTTAACTTACATCTGCGTTGCAAAAAAAAATTACAAGCGTAACCATTTTTTGCATAAACTTCAGGCATACGGGTCTGAAGTAGCAAAGGCAATCACAAAAACTTCAGCATTCTAGGAGTCGGGCCTGAAGTTGTTTGTAATTGCTAAATTTATGCATTCTACTAGCTGAAGTTTTGTTCTCTATTTGCTGTACTTAAGCATGTTTTAGCTGAAGTTTTGTCCTCAATTCAATAGTATTTCGTAAATATGCTGAAGTTTATTAGTTCATTTGTAAAAATTTCAGCACTAAATAAGCTGAAGTTTAGTTTTGTCATAAAGCTTTTTCAAAAACTTCAGCACTAAATAAGTTGAAGTTTTGTCCTGGATTCATTAGTTTTGTCATAAAGCTTTTTCAAAACTTCAACAGAAGATGCTGAAGTTATTTAGTTCATTTGTAAAAATTTCAGCACTAAATTGCATCTTTTGTTAATACATTCTTCTAAGATTCCCTAATTCTTCGTGAAAAAACCACAAGTCACTTAACTTTCTTAATATTTTCCATTTTATATGAAAAGAAGATTTTGGATTGGGCTTGTACAGGTTTTAGTGGTACGGCCTACTTAGAGGAACCTTTGGGCCATCAACAAGAGGCCCAATATATGGTCTCGTTATACGTGGACTGAAGTACTAGCAGCTATAGTTCTTCAAGAAGAAACCACAAGTCACTTAATTTTCTTAATAACAACAAAATAAGTGAATTCTAAGTTTATTCGTTTGTCTTGTGCGAACAATCTTTTATTCAAGAGAGTGTAGTGTCATGAGTTCAAATTTACAATTCAACATTTATTTGACTTTAATTTTAATAAATTTTCACATATAACAATCATCTGCGTCAAAATTTTGAATCTTATTAAACTAAGTGGACCATAGTGCATCTGCCTTTATATACTAGGCGGCCAATAGTCATATTTCTAAGGTGACATCAGAATCATGTTTAGTACATTCGGCCTAGGAACTGCAACAGTTATATTTAGAGTTCAGAACTTAAATGGGGTTCTTTTTAACAAGTATGACGAAAATAAGTGTAAAAAAAAGAGAGTGACATATCTATGTATAACGTTCTTTTAAAGAGCGCTATACTTTAACGGTCGTGTTGGACGTTAAAGTATAGCGCTCTAGACATATAACGACTTTAATAACCGTGTTATACATATAAGTGTTAGGTGGTGCAATGTGTAACGACCCGGTCAGTCATTTTGAGAGTTAGCGCCTCGATCCCCTAATAACTGTTTTTCCCATGTTTGTTTATGCTTTTGGGACTTGCCGGAGTGGTTAATTATGGATTTCGGAAAGTTTTGGGACACATAGCCCTTAAATATGAGTTTAAGCCGTAGAAATCCGACCGTAGTTGGAACTATGTGAAGACGGATCCGGAATGGAATTCCGTCGACTCCGTTAGCTCTGTTGAGTGATTTTGGGTGTAGGAGCGCGTCTGAAATGTGTTTTCGAGGTCTGTAGTAGATTTAGGCTTGAATTAGCGAAAGTTAGAATTTCGGCGATTTCAACCGATAGATGAAATTTTGATACCGGGCTCGGAATGGAATTTCGGAAGTGGTTGTAGGTTCGTAGTGTCATTTGTGACCTGTGTGTAAAATTTGAGGTCATTCGGATTAGTTTTGACGTGTTTCAGCATCGTTTGTGAATTTTGGAAAAATGCTAAGTTCTTAGGCTTGAATTCATGTATAACTCTTGTTTTTAGTGTTATGTGATGTGGTTTGAAGGCTCAACTAAGTTCGAACGAGGTATTAGGACTAGTTGGTAGGTTTGGTTGAGGTCCCAGGGGCCTCGGGTGTGTTTCGGATGCTCAACGGGCTAATTTTGGACTTAGAGGATATCAGATTTTTGTTGGTGTTGGTTTCCTTCTATGCGATCGAGTGAAGGGAGCTGCGATCGCGTAGGCTAAACTAGGCCAAGGGAAATTTGTTCTTTGCGTTCGCGTGAAGGTGTACACGAACACGTAGGTGTGGCAGAGATTGAATCGCGACGTGTGGGCTAGGTCGCGTTCGCGTAGAAGAAATAAGGCAACAGTGGATTAAAGCATTTCTCTACGTGGTCGCGCGAGTCAACCGCGATCGCGTAGGTCTGAGTGGGTAAGGCATCGCGTTCACGTAGGTTTTCACGCGTTCGCGTAGGGTTAAACCTGAGGCGCGTGTTTTTGTTCTTCGCGATCGCATCTGGGCTTCCGCGATCGCGTACAAGGAAATCTGGGCAGAATTAAAAAGACCCAAAATCGAGGGTTTAAGCCATTTTTCAAAATTTGAAGTAGAGAGCTCGAGATTAGGCGATTCTTGGAGGGATTTTCACTTAGGTGTTTGGGGTAAGTGATTCTTACTCGGTTTTGATTAATTCCTGCTAATCCTTGCTTATTTTTATCATTTAATTTCGAATTTGGGGTGAAAAATTGGGAGAAATTGAGAAAAGTTCCTAGGTCGAATTTTTGGGTTTTGATGGATTTGAGTAAAATTGATATGGTTAGACTCGTGAGTGAATGGGTGTTCAGAATTTGTAATTTTTACCCGAATCCGAGACGTGGGACTGGGGGACTTTTCGGGACGATTTTTCTAATTTCGTGTATTAGCTTTGAATTAATTAGTTAGATTAATTTCTTGAAGTTATGTTTACATTATTCAATTGAAATGAATAGATTTGGGCCATTTGGAGTCGGGTACTCGTGGCAAGAACGTGATTTTGAGTTGAATTGAGCAGTCGAGGTAAGTGGCTTGCCTAACTCTGTGTTGGGGACTTCTCCTTTAGGTTGTTTTTGACATAAACTGTTGTGTGGGTGCCGTGTATGTGAGGTGACGAGTACGTACACGAGCCACTCTTGCAAAAACCCCATTTTTCCTTGGAAAATTATAAATTGTTTTTCTCCTATTACGTTGCTTCAATGTGTTAAACTATTTATCCTATATTAGGAAGCATGCTTATATGTTTACACATATTGCCTATTTGACACTCTGTGCGCCATGTTTAGTTAGTTTTCTTGTTTTCCTACCTTTGATTAGATGAACTGTTTAAATTGATGACTATATGTTATTGATTTCGCATCGTATATTTAAATTGGGACTTCAGACGTATTCTGGGAGATCCCCCTGTAATGCATATTTAAATTGGGACTACGGACGTATTCCGGGAGATCTCCCAGCACTGCATATTTATTTTGGGGACCACAGACGTATTCTGGGGGATCCCCCCCGTACTGCATAATCATTTGGAACTACAGGACGGTATCCCGGGAGATTCCACTTTGTGATACGTTGTGCTGAGCCGAGGGCTCTCTTTACTGTTATATTTTAGATTATTTTCCTTAACTATTTACTATAGAAATTACTTATCTTTCGTACTGTTTTAAATTGACTTATTTAGAAATCCAGTAGAGCCTTAACCTGACCTCGTCACTACTTGATTGGGGTTAGGCTTGACACTTACTTGGTACCAAATGTGGTGTACTCATGCCCTTTCCTGCACATGTTTTTCGTGTGCAGATCCAGGTACGAGTTATCCTTCACGTGGATAGTCGTTGCAGCTGTTACCAGGAGACCGTAAGGTATTTCTGCCGCGTTCGCAGAACCCTCCGAGCCACCTTCTATTCTGACGTATAGAGATTTTTCTATGTATTTCTTCCCAGTTTTGTTTAGAGCTATAGTAGTATAGAAGCTTGTGACTATATTGTGACAATCCGGGTCTTTGGGGTTTATATTTGTACATGTCGAGCGGCGTTGTTATGATTATTTAGATTTTACCTTTTCTGTCTTTATTTTATAGCATTTTAATTAAGTTTCATCCGCAAATTTAGGCTCACCTAGTCGTAGAGACTAGGTGTTGTCACGATACCTTTCGGAGGGTAAATCGGGTCGTGACACGATAGTTAAAGAATAGCTAAGAAGTTAGTTTTGTCCTTGAGGTGCTGGGTTCGAATCCCTACACCAGCATTCTTTTATTTTCGTATTTCTTTTTCATTTTTCATTTCTGTTCATTATTTGGTTTAAGTATTTAGATATAAATACTTTAATAGAGAATCATTTTATTATTTCTTTAAAAAATCAACCGAAATTATAGTTGTTATTTTGTGTTATATGTAAAACAAATTTTTTTTTCTCCTTTTATATATTTTGTTGAGTTATTTTTATTTGAAATCATCGTTACATGTTATTTATCCTATTGTTGAGTTATTCTTATTTGAAATCATTGTTACATGTTATTTCTCCTATTGTTGGGTTACTCTTATTTGATATCGTTGTTACACATTACCTTTCACATTGTTGAGTTATTCTTATTTGAAACAATTATTACTTGTTATGTCTTCCATTGTGAGCTCATTCTTCCATTTCTTTATGCTTGTAATTCTTGTGTTGATTTACTTGTCGCACTCCCGTGTTATCGTTGTTGTTGTTGTTGTTGTTGTGGTACTTAGTGTTGTTTAGCCAAGGGTTATGTGTGATTGTGGTGTTGGAATTGTTTTGAGGAAATATTTTGGCATATGTGCACATGTGGTGCAAGTTGTTATGTGTCTAGCACATGTGAGTTAAGAGGAATGTCGGAGTGTTCGCAAGTGAGTTGTCTGTGCTATTGTTATTATTGATATTGCACATGTGGCATGACAATGAGGGCTGTATATGTGGGGTTGCGCATGTGGCGAGACAAGGAAGAAATATTATTATGCGTGTGTAGCGAAACAAGGCGGGCATTTACTTTATTATTGCGGACGCAGCGAGAGAAGGGGGCTATGTCGCGGATGATTTGTGATGGTCTGGGGCATTGTTTTTGATAATATTTGTGTAATCGTGTGCCAACCTTATGTGAGTCATGCATTTTAGTTTTGTTGTGTTGTTTCCTATGTGTCGTTCGTTGTCTCTTATCTTACTTGTTGACTCGAGTCGTGATAGAACACTTGCACAAGCATACACCGTAATTAGTCACTTATATCAGTCTAAGAAGATGAGCCTTGATATTTATTAATCATTTACATGTATTCTCGTATACTTGCCTTCTATGTGAGAGTTGTATTGTTGGCACGTGAGTTGTCCGTGCGGATATGAGATATTGCTACTATTGGCACGTGAGTTGTCCGTGTGGTTATGAGATATTGTTATTGCTAGCACGTGAGTTGTCCGTGCGGATATGAGATATTTTCACTCCCTTAGCACGTGAGTCTCTACGCATATGTGAGGTGTGGATGGTATTGGCATGTAAGTTATCCGTGCAATTGTGATTTATAATGTGGGCACAAGATGCTAAGTGATTAGGGTTCGTGATTTGGGACCCGTGATTTATGATTATGACGTGTGGTACCTCGAGGAAATTCTTATATAAAACTTGTGTGAAAAAGGTTGTTTATTGGGTTGTTACCTGTTTTCTCTTACTTGGTTTCACCGGACTTCAACTGTGTTCAACTTATTCTACGGCGTTATTACCTGTTTATTCCTTCTTGCTAATTGCAGCTTCTAGTTTACTATTTCAAGTTTTGTTTCGTTATTTTTACCATGCTTAGATTTATAGTGATATTGTTTCCTATTAGTTTCACATTCATACTTGTACAGGTTATTAAGTCTAGTAGGTTTCTTGACTGTCCCTCGTCACTACTCACCGAGATTAGTTTTGATACTTACTGGGTACCGCCGTGGTGTTATCATGCTACGCTTTCTGTACATTTTTGTGTAGATCGAGGTACTTAAGAGTTTGTTGATCTTTAGCTAGCTGATCGGGCATTGCTATGGAGACTTAAGGTATACCTGCCGTCACATTTGCAGGTCTTGGACTCACCTTCTGAAATTTTACTTTGTGTTGTTTATTTCTATTTCGGAACAGTTATACTTAGAGATTTTCTAGTAAACTCAATAGAGCTTCTGACTTGTATTACCTATTTTGGGATATTGTATCGTATTTGAGACTGTTGGCTTATTATAAAAATTTCTGTTTCATGCTTAATAGCCGATTGATTAAAATATGTTATAAATTCAGTATGTATTAGGCTTACCTAGTCTTAGAGACTAGATGCCATCACGACATCCTACAGAGGAAAAATGGGGTCGTGACAACTGAATAAGGTCACCATCATGAATATGTAGCTGTTGCTCACATTGATGATTTATTTGATCAGCTTCAAGGCCGCTTGGCCTTCGCAATCGTGAGTCTTCTTCCGCAATCGCGATGAAGGATCCCTGGGCGGAATGTGATTTAATACGGGACTTAGGCTCATTTCACCCTACATTCTCTTGGCTTAGGTGATTTCGGATCTCTTTGAAGGACCATTTCCATCAAGTTTATTTAGGTAAGTGATTTCTACCTATTGAGAGTTAAATACATGGATTAGGTGTGTATTTTAACATGATTTTTTTTATAAATTTGGATTTTGTTGAATATCCTAGAATTTGGTAAAAATGAGATTTGATCACGAAATTGTTATGGAATTGGGTATAAATTATATATTTGAGTCCATAATACCATGGGTAACCTTTATCTTTGAAAGTTTTTCACAATCCGGGTACATGTACTTTTGTTGACTTCTGGAGTGAGCTTGAGAATTGACTCTAATAGTTGAATTACGAGTTTTTGAGCATATATTGATTGATTTGTACGTCCTTTGACTAGTTTTGAGTTGCTCAACATCGATTTGAGGCGATTAGTGCAGCTGAGTAGTAGACTTTGAAGCAAGGTAAGTCTCATTTCTAACCTTGTAATGGAGATTTTACCCCGTAGGTGCTATATTTGTTACATGCTGCATGGTACGGAAGATACGCACGTATGAGAAAATGAGTGTCCGCACATATACTATATTTCTTGATTATGTCCAGGTAAACTTAGACTCACACCATATTTTAATTGTGGACTTGAGTTATTCTTGCCTGTTTAAATGCTTTAGTTTATGATTTAGCCAGAGACTAGACTTGCGTAGAGTATTGAACCTTGCTATTTTAAATACTTGATGCAATATTTGATATTTGTGGAGATTATACTTCCTCTTACGGATTTCTCCTGCTTTGTACACTTTTGTCTGAAAGTTTCTTAAATTTCATAACTCACACATATATTCTTGAGTTGGGCCAGTGACCCGTCAAAATTTCACTATTCTTATAGGATCAAACTGAATGCCTCGACAGTACTATAATGGGATCGGGTCGTTAGCCTCAGCAGGATCATGAGTACGATTATGGGATCAGGTTGTTCGCCTTAGTGTTCGATGAAACACTCTTAAAGGATTGGACTGTTCGCCTTGACAAGATTATGAGTACTATTATGGGATCGAGCCGTTCTCCTCGACATTTCTATAAATTACTCTTATGAGATCAGGCTGTTTGCCTCGGTAGCGATCGGGATTCAACATACCTATGAGTCTACATGTCCTGAAATTTGACATTTTATTTGATATTGATCATTATTTATTCAATTCGATGTAGTATCTGATACTTGAGGACATCGTGTTTATTCTTCTATTAAGGATCATGTTATGCACATATATCTGTTTCACTGCGTTTACTTGCTATGCTTCATACTTGTCTACTCTTATGTACATTTTTATTGGACCATTAGTAAGTATCGATATCGACCCCTCGTCACTACTTCTTCGAGGTTAGACCAGATACTCACTAGGTACGCATTGATTTGTGTACTCATACTACACTTGTGCACTAATTGTGCAGGTACTGAGACAAGTACATTTAGTGGCCACCTTGGCTCGTACACATAGTTGCAAAAGAGACTTTGTGGTGAGCTGCATTCCATGTTACGATCCACAGCACACGTGAGTCTCTGTCCTATTCACTTACTATATTTTGTCTATTTTCTATCCCAGGCAGTTGTGTAGGCATATAAATTTTATTCCCTCAAATATATAAAATAAATTGGACTATATTTTGAATTCAAGGTATATTAGTTCAAATAAACTTAGTGGGATAATATAATTGGATTAATTATATAAGTCCAATATATTTGGATTAAATAATTAAGTCTGAATCCATTGGGCTAGCCCACTTAATTGGGCTACAAATGATGAGCCCTTTTCATTAGACCTAAGATGTCATCTTCATAGAGGCCCAGTTTGGTTCCACACGTGAAATGACGTGGCACGCCAAGTCAAACGGAAGAGCCAATGTGATCATTCCACTTGTCAAAATGACAAGGCATGCCAAGTCACGTTAAAAGGCCAATAAAACCGCGTCATGTGTGCAAGTGACATGTTGTGGCCAATCAAATGCGGCCTTGTCACAGTTCACTTTGATTGGTCAGAAAGAGCTTGTTCTAATCATAATTCTTCCCTCCTACAACTATAAATAGGAGTCATCATAACCCAGAAAAGATACCAGAAGTTATAACAAGAAGCAAGAGGGATCTCGTGGATCCAATGATGTAGATTTCTCTAAAAGCTACAAGCATTCACCTGTTCTAAGGATTAAAATATCAAGGCGAAGATTCAATAACAACCTACAAGCCTTTGGATTAAAAATATTTTAAGATCATGATCAGGACCCAAGCACTTGGATTAAAATAAAATAAAATTCAAGATTAAGCTCGAAGGCTCTTTTATTTACTGTTGAAAAGTAGAATCATAGGATTTATAGAGATTGTAACACTAAAATATTTTAAATCAAATACTACGATTGTTGCAATATTTTTTGTCTTGATTTTATTTTTCCGACGCAATTTTATTGTCTACAAATTCTGGCACGCCCAGTGGGACAATCTCTACCTCCCATCTCAACTTTTCAATCACCAAAGTCCAAGAACGTCAAAATGGTTTAAAAGAAAATCAACTCCAGATCAACATCCACCAAGGCTGCTGACTCCAGGTTCTATGCTGATGTGGAAAACATCCTCGATGTTACCTTTGTAGGCTTTGGACCAGTTACGAGGAGCAAATCAAGATCTTTAGCACAACAAGCACTCCAATTGCCGTCCGTATCAACCCCTATTTTCGAATCTTCATCCTCAAAAGGATCAAGATCTTCCAAAGTTTCAACATTTTGATGGTAAAGGAAATCCAAAGTAACATGTGGCGCACTTCATTGAGACATGCAACAATACTGGGACTTATTGCTTTTGATTGGTATACAGACCTCGAGGTGGGATCTATTAATAGCTGGGATCAACTAGAGCAAGAGTTCCTCAATCGCTTTTATAGCACAAGGCACATTGTAAGCATGGTGGAACTCACAAATACTTGTTAACGGAAGGGTGGAACAGTTTTTGACTTTATCACTCATTGGAGGAATGCAAGCCTCAACTGTAAAGACAAGCTTAGTGAAGCTTCTGACATAGAGATGTGCATCCAAGGCATGCATTGGGGATTGCACTACATCACGCAAGGTATCAAGCCTAGCACATTTGAAGAACTTTCAACTCGTGCCCATGGCATGGCATTGAGCATGGCCTCCGCCGGAAATGAAAGGCTGCCCATCTATGAACCTCGCAAAGGGAACAACAAGCAAGAATTCAGGAAGTGGTCCAAGTTCGTACTCAAGTATGAAAGCAACGAAGCTATGAATGTCAAGACATCACCTGTGAAGTTCACGACGAAGGTGAGGAAGAAGCAGAGTATGAAATCCACTTCTTTTCAAGATAAGCCTAGTGAAAAGTTGACTCTAAAAGAAATGCAAGAGAAAGAGTACCCATTTCTGGATTCTGATATGCCAGCCATTTTCGAAGAACTCCTCGAGTTAAATCTCATTGAGCTTCCGGAGATGAAGCGGCCAAATAAATCTGGGAAAACTGATGACCCAAATTACTGCAAATATCATCGACTTGTGATCCACCCTCTAGAGAAGTGCTTTGTCTTCAAGGACAAAGTTATGGACTTGGCTCGTGAAAAGACGATCGTGCTTGGAGATGAGAAAGCAAGCACAAACCAAGTCTCTATCACATTTGACTCATCCAGTCCAGATGAATTATGTAGTTTTAAAGAAAGTAAAGATGAAGAAAACAACAAAGTTGAACACGATCAACATGATGATGATGAAGGTTGGATGTAGGTGACTCGTCGTAGGCGCCACAAAAGGAGCCCACGAAAAAGATCAATGGAAAAACAAATTAGGAAAATAATGGTGAAAATACCGAGGAGATGGAATCCAATTAAGCATTAAAGAAAGCAAAAGTGGAGGTGCACCATCCTCACAAGACACGACATCCAATGACCTTGGGGAGTTTTTACCAAGTTGGTTCCGCATGAAGATTTCCCATGGGGGGTATTGATGCCTCTTGTTGCCATGCTAACAAAGGGGAAGAAAAGAGTGATGACATACCATTGGCACCATTTTCGGAAAAGCTCATCGAGTCCAATCCGTAAGAAGTTAATGCTTGTTAGGAAAAATTTACGTTCATGAATGACGATCTTATACTGTGTGACACTCTTCACAACCGCCCATTATACATGGTTGGCTATATGCGCGATGAAAGAATAAATCAAATTTTGGTTGACAGAGTATCCTCAGTGAACATCTTACCAATTCGCACTATGAAAGAACTCTGCATTTCTATGAACGAACTCTCAAAAAGTCGTGGGATGATTAAAGGATTCAACCAAGGGGGGAAAGAGCCATAGGCGCAATCAGGCTGGGAATCACCATTGAAGATATGCAATCAAGTGCATGGCTGCATGTGATCGATGCAAAGACTTCATACAACGTCTTTCTTGGAAGGACTTGGATACATGAGAATAAAGTAGTTCCATCTACCTACCATCAATGTTTAAAATACTACGAGATGAAGTCGAGAAGAAGATAGTTGTTGATTATGAGCCATTCACCGAGTCTAAGTCACAATTCGCCAATGCAAAGTTCTACTTGAAGAACCGCATTGTGAAGGAGCGAAAAGCTGATGATGGCATGAAAAGCAAGAATGACGAGCCCACATCTAAAAGAGCTGAGGTGACTGCTAGAAGAGTTAAAGCTGTTACTGAGGAGGTACAACCTAACTCGAATAAATGTTATAGAGGGGATATTGCGTCTTATGGTAAGAAAGTAACTCATGGGCTCCAATATGTCCCTAGAAGGAAGAAAGATTAAGGTGAATCATCTAATCTCAAAACTAACATGCTAAAGGAGTTAACTCTTCCAGTAAAATGAATTGAGGAAGTAAAGTTGTCCTCAAGCATTTGCAGGTTTGCGGCCCAAAATTGTTTGCAGAATGTGGCACTCCATATAAAGCGAACAAATGAAGGTTCTGATCCTAACGCTTACAGGCTATTTGCGAAAGCTGGATACAATCCTAATGAGCCGTCAAAATTAGGGAAGATCCCATCAGAAGCTACTACGAGGCAACCACGTGAAGGTTTGAGATATAAACAACCATCACCAGTGCGAATCTCCATAAGAAGGGCAAGAAATAATTATATCATTGTAGAAGATGAATATACCGCTTCTAACATGCCTTTTGTATTTGATTGACTTGGAAAATCAACTGTGAGGACTTCCGTATTTGAGATATTGGGTCCATTAAAGCAGGGAAACAAGTTACAGAGAAATTATCAAAGCATAAGAACACCCGCTTCACCCAGAATCCAGAATATCTCTAAGGATTTCCAAACTTTGGTTCCTTCCAGAATGAGGCGACAACCAAAACTTGTAGTTTCATGTAAAGAAGTACTAAAGGTAAAGACATATAGTGTGGTCTACACTAAGGAACATGATTGTAACGACCCGACTGGTCGTTTTGCGTATTAGGACCTCGTTCCCCTAAATGAAACATCCCATAGAGACTCCTCATGATTTTTGACTTGCGGAGACGGGTGGTTCGGGATTTGGAAGTGTTTAGGGTGCTATAGGAGCACTTGGTTCCTTAAGGTTGGCCTTTTTGGCCAAGTTTGACTTCGGTCAACATTTTGAGCAAACGACCTTGGAATCGAGTTCCGACAGCTCCAGTAACTTCGTATGATGATTTCAGACTTGGAGTATGCCCAGAACGGGTTTTCGATGACCCGGGAGCATTTTGGCGCCCAATATGGAAATCAGGATTTCCTTAAGTTTGAAATTTGGCTTGGAACGTGATTTTATGTTATCGAGGTCCGAACAGAATTCTGAGACCGGTAATAGTTCTGTTATGTCATTTATGACTTGCTTGCAAACTTTGAAGTCATTCCGAGTAGTATAGGTCAGTCCGGCACATCGTTATAGAAATCAAGAACTTGAAGTCCTTAAGTTTGAATCAATTTGGTTTTGGGGTGAAATTCTGAGTTTTGTTGTTGTTTTTCACATTCCGGAAATTCGAGTGAGTTCGTATCACGAATACAGACTTGCTACTGCCTTTGGACGGGGTCCCCAGGGGCTCAGGTGAGTTTTGGACCCCCGGGAGCTAAATTCAAGAAACCAGAAATTTCTCTATCTGGTTTCCTTCTTCGCGATCGCGGATGGGGGGCCGCGTTCGCGAAGAAGTAGTTGGGCTGGGCGGCTGAATGCTCTATGCATTCGCGACGTCCTCTCCGCGTTCGCGATGGGTTGGGACATTGATCTTCGCGATCACACCCTCCTCTCGACCTTCGCGATCGCACCCCGGTCTCCGCGTTCGCATAGTGGTAGGACGGGACCAGGCCCTTTTACTCTTCGCGTTCGCATCATATCCATCGCATTCGCGGAGGTCTAGCCATTTGGCCTTCGCGATCGCGGGCCCCTTGTCGCGATCGCGATGAAGAGGCAGCTGGGCAGTGCATTTTTATAGCAGGATTCAAGTCATTTTTCCTAACTTCTTCTTCTTCATTGGGGTGTCTTATATCCTTCAAGAGGGCCATTTAGCCTAGTACTTGAGGTAAGTAAATTCTACCATGATCTTGGTTAAATACTTAGATTACTAATTAAACTAACTATTAAATTAGGGAAAAATCAAGAATTGGGTAGTAAATTAGGGTTCTTGGGGGAAATGGGTGAATTGCTCAATTTTGGTTATGAATTTAAGTAGAAATCACATGTTAATGATCCTTAGGATATATAAGAGTGACTCATTCGAGAATTTTCGGAATTCGAGCGTGCGGGCCTTGGGTTGAATTTTTGAAATCCTTCAAGAATGTTGAAATTGTTGAATAAATAGGATAATCTCCCTTATTTGAGCATGAATTGATGTAATTGTACCATATTTGGCTAGTTGCGAGCCCTCGGGTGTAGAGATTCGGAGTTTCGGGCGCATCCTTGGTCCGAGGGGTAGATTCGACACGAGGTGAGTCTCCTTTCTAACCTTGTAAGAGGGAATTGTCCCTCCCTAGGTGATTTAAATGCTATGTGTACTTGTTTGGGGGCTACGTACGCACCAAGTGACGAGAGTCCGTACGTGGCGGCTATTATGGTTATGTCCGGGTAGTTAGGCCCATAGCATGCCTTATATTTTCCTTGAAATGACCTGTATGTTATGAACCCTTGTTGTGCGTAGTAGTGTTTTCTCTAGGATTTTGTGGCATTTGACTTGAAGAGTATTCGTAACATCTATGGGATCGGGTCGTACGCCACGACGGATTTGAAAGGTAGTTTTACACATATGGGATCGGGCCGTACGCCACGGAGGATTTGAAAGGTAGTTGTACATATATGGGATCGGGCTGTACGCCACGGCGGATGTGAAAGGTAATTGTACATATATGGGATCGGGTCGTACGACACGGCGAATTTGAGAGGTATTTGTATATATATATATATGGGATCAGGCCGTACTCCACGGTGGATTTGGAGAGTACTTGTAATATATATATGGGAGCGGGCCGTACGCCATGATGAATTGAAAGATATTGGCTTGACAGACACTTGGAAAAAACGGAAAGTGTACATTGTTGTTTAATTTCAGTAGCTACTTGGATTTCTGTACTTGTTATGTATTTGCTGCTCACTGCCTTACCTGCCTACTGTATTTCATTATATACGGTCGTATGTTATATTATTGGACCTTAGTGAGTGTCAAGTCGACCTCTCGTTACTATTTCTTCGAGATTAGACCTGATACTCATTGGGTACATATTATAGATGTACTCATGCTGCACTTCTGTACTTAACTGTACAGGTTCTGAGGCTGGTGCATCTGGTTATCAGACCGGAGCTAGATATTGACCGTAGCGGACCTGACTTCACGATGAGCTGCTTCTTCTGGCGATCCCCAGCAACACCATGGAGTTTCATTTACTTTTGTTTCCCGTCTATTTATTCAGACAATGGGATTGTACATTCTATCTTTTGGTTATCCTGTTAGTATGCCATGACACTCGTGACACTAGTTCCTAGCACACACGTAGTGGTTATTTTGGGATTTTGGGCTGTATATATACATATGGTCGTCTTTTGGATCACACTTCTTTATAGCTATTTTATCTACCACTGGGTTATTATCTTCCGATATCATGATTTAACTTGTTAAATTCGGTAACTGGGTGAATAATTGAATCAAATAAAAAGAAACACTTAGTGAAATTTAGGCTTGCCTAACCCCGTTGTTGGGCGCCATCACGACCTTGATTAGGATTTTGGGTCGTGACAATGATGAAGATGAAGAAAGTGTGGGTTATTCGTATCACGTTAGTGCACTAGGAGAGAATGGTGTTTCGTCTCTAATGGAGGATGATGAGAAATTGGAGGATGTTTCACCGTGTTACCACATATCCTTCAACGATGGGGACCCTCAATATGATGAAGATGCAAAAGATGCTCCACATGAATTTGAAGAAAGGGGGAAGACAACCATTGATGCCTTAAAAGAAGTTAACCTTGGCACCAATGAAGAACCAAGACCTACCTACCTAAGTGCTTTACTAGAAGTTGATGAAGAAATCTTTGCTTGGAGTTACAAAGAGATGCCTGGCTTGGACCTAAAAGTAGAAGTCCATCACCTTGCAGTCAAGAATGGTGCTCATCCCTTAAACAAGCTCAAAGGCGTTTTAGGCTGGACTTGGTTTCCCTTGATTGAAATCGAACTTAACAAACTCATCGAAGCTGGCTTTATTCGTAAAGTAAAATGCCCAACACGAGTTTCAAGTATTGTCCATGTAAGAAAGAAAAATGGCCAGATTCGAGTGTGAGTTGGCTTCAGGGATCTCAACAATACGTGTCTGAAAGATGAATTCCCGCTTCCTATTCCAGAGCTATGATCAATGCTACTACTAGGTACGAGGCAATGTCATTTATGGACGGTTCATCAGGCTATAACCAAATTCGCATGGTGCTAAAAGATGAAGAGCTTACTGTATTCCGTACCCCAAGGGTATTTATTGCTACGAGGTAATGCCTTTGGGCTTGAATAATGCTGGTGCAACTTACCAAAGGGATATGCAGAATATTTTTGAAGTTCGTCTCCACAAGAATGTCGAATGCTATATGGACGACTTGGCGGTAAAATCAAGAGAGAATAGAGACCACGTCAAAGACTTGAGAATGGTGTTTGAGTTGCTCCGGAGGTATCAACTTAGAATGAATCCATTGAAATGTGCCTTTGGAGTTACTTCTAGAAAGTTCCTTGGTTTCATTGTCAGACGTCGAGGGATCAAAATGGATCAAGCCAAAGTGGATGCCATTTTGAAAATGATTGCGCCTCGGGATATTCATGAATTGAAAAGTCTACAAGGAAAGCTATACGTGAGAAGATTCATCTCAAACCTAGCTGGGAGGTACCTGAGAAGATTCATCTCAAACCTAGCTGGGAGGCCAACCATTCAGTCCCCTTATGAAGAAAGGCGTTACTTTCAAGCGGGACCAAGCTTGTAGCAATGCCTTTGAAAGTATTAAAACAAACTTGATGAAGCCTCCGATTTTGGCAGCCCCTATACTTGGAAAGCCGCTGATACTATATATTTCAGCACAAGAAAGGTCTATTGGAGCGCTGTTGGCCCAATAAAATAGTGAGGGGAAAGAAAACTCTCTTTACTACTTGAGCAGGATGATGACACCGAATGAGCTGAATTATTCGCCAATTGAAAAGTTGTGTTTGGCGCTCGTCTTCTCAATTCAAAAGTCGAAGCACTACTTTCAAGCTCATGTTGTTCGTCTTGTTTCTAAAGCAAATCCCATCAAGTTCGTGATGTCAAAACCTGTTCTTAGTGATCGACTAGCGAGATGGTATCTCCAATTTCATCAATTTGAGATTTTGTACATCCCTCGAAAGGCTATAAAAGAACAAGCATTGGTAGACTTCTTAGCAGATTATACAATACTTGATGACTGGGAGCTAACTGATGAACTACCTGATAAGGACGCAATGGTCGTTGAAGTTCAACCTCCATGGAAGATGTACTTTGATGATGCTACGCATCGCGGAGGAGCTGGTGTTGGCGTAGTATTTGTCACTTCCCAAGATTAAGTCTTGCCCTACCCTACACCTTGACACAACTCTATTCCAACAATGTAGCTGAGTATCAAGCATTAATTCTTGGTCTTGAAATGGCTGTTGATATGAAGCAGTTGTAGTTGCAAGTCATTGGTGACTCCCAATTGATGATCAGCCAGCTTTTAGGTAGTTACGAGGTCAAGAAACCTGAACTACGCCCATATTATGATTATGCTAAAAAATTAATGAGGTGGGTCGGTGACGTGACTATTCAACATGTGCCAAGGAAAGAAAACAAGAAGGCTAATGCTTTAGCTGCCCTAGCTTCATCGTTAACCCTGCCTAATCAAGCCCAAGTTATTGTCTGCCGAAAATGGGTTGTACCCCCGTCAAATGAGGCTGAAGGTGAAGGAAATGATCTCAAACATCTTGTCGCTATTTCTGAAGCTGAGAAAGAAGAATGGCGACAACCCATTATCGACTACTTAAACTATGGGATACTTCCGGAAACTCCAAGAAGAAGAACTGAAATTCGTCGTCGTGCACCTCGCTTCTTTTACTATAAAGATACTCTATATAGAAGGTCATTCGAGGGAGTGCTCTTGCGATGCTTAGGGGAAGAAGAAGCACTCCAAGTTCCACAAGAGGCACATTCTAGGGTATGTGGGTCACACCAGTCTGGACCCAAGCTCCCCTTCCATATAAAAAGGATGGGATATTATTGGCCAACGATGGTGAAAGATTTCTTGGACTACGCTCGAAGATGAAAGGCTTTCCAATTTCATGCAAATTTTATTCATTAGCCTCCTGAAGTGTTACATCCGACTGTTGCGTTCTGTCCATTTGACGCTTAGGGATTAGATGTTGTTGGACCACTGTCAAAGTCCTCTAGTGGGCACCTATATGTCTTGGCTGCAATTGACTACTTCTCGAAATGGGCTGAAGTTGTTGCTCTTAAGGAAGTAAGGAAGGATAATTTGCAAGTTTTATCCGAGTAAACATAATCTATCGCTTTGGCATTCGTCGTTACTTAATAACGGATAATGGCAAACCATTCGACAATAGGTTGATGAACAAGATTTGTGATCTCTTTGGCTTCATGCAACGCAACTCTTCTATGTACAATGCTGCCGCCAATGGTCTAGCCGAGGCATTCAACAAGACTCTATGCAACTTGTAATGAAAGTTATCTCTAAATCTAAACAAGATTGGCATGACCGCATGTAAGAAGCTCTGTGGGCATATAGGACAACTCACTGCACGCAAACACAAGCGACCCTTTATGCACTCGTTTATGGAGTCGAAGCCGTCTTACCACTCGAGCATCAAATACCTTCATTACGATTAGCTATCCAAGAAGGGAACACTGATGAAGAAAATGCTCGACTTCGATTCGCAGATTTGGAGGATCTTGATGAGAAGAGCTTGGAATCTCAACAGAGTCTTCAATGTTATCAAGCTCGATTGTCTCGTGCCTTCAATAAAAGAGTTCTCCCAAAAGCCTTTCAATTAGGAGATCAAGTCCTTGCCGTACGAAGACCCATAGTTACTTCACATAAACATGTAGGGAAATTCTCTTCAAAATGGGATGGGCCATATGTCGTACAAGAATCTTACTCAAGTGGGGCTTACAAGCTGGTTGATGCAGATGGCATGAGAATCGACCCTATCAGTGGCAAGTTTTTGATGAAGTATTATCCTTGAAGTTGCAACGCTCCTTGAAGAAAGAGCCTAAACTGCATGTTCCCACACTCCTGGCCCGCATGAGTATAAACTGTGTACGCCCACACAAAAAAAAGGTTCGCTAGGTTGAAAACCTCGAAAGAGGCGGCTTAGGAAAAAGTTAGGACATAAAAAAAAATAAAAAAAATAAAAAAAATAAAAAAAATAAAAAAATAAAAATCACCCATTCTGAACTACGGTATGACTTGATCCTCTTTACCAAGGTACGTAGGCAGCTTAGAGTTTCATTCTAAGTTCAGTCGCATAAGTTCAAAAGATACATACTGCCCCAATCGTTGTCCAAATAAAGTATGATAGAAGTAATTCATTCAACCAACACTTGAAAATAGGGCTGAAATATCATTCTTTTGTGGAACTTTGGATCACATATGACTTATAGGGGGCATCCTCCATGGTAAACTAGCGTCTTCAATGGGACGATTATAGTCTTTTAGGAGGCTACCAAGTATTTGCACTAAAGTTCGGGATTCACTGTGTCTTCATGTTCGCCAAATGTTTAGGTCCACCGATCTTCATGTTCACTGCTCTTCAAGTTGAAACATTTGAGCCCTCAAAGTCTGCAAGTTGAAGTCTTCAAGTTGAAGTCCTCAAATTCGCCAGTCTTCAAGTTGAATATTTAGGCCCTCAAGGTCTTCAAGTTGAAGTCCTCAAATTTTTCGGTCTTCAAGTTGAGAGTAATCTCTCTAATAGTCGGGCCACATTGAGAGTAACCTTTCCGATGTCGGGCCACCTTGAGAGTAATCTCTCCAATAGTCGGGTCGCCTTGAGAGTAATCTCTCAGATAGTCGGGTTACATTGAGAGTAATCTCTCCGATAGTCGGGCCACCTTGATTGAGAGTAATCTCTCTGATCTCGGGGCGTGATGAGTATCCATATCCTCACACCCTATGATTGTCTTATTCATGTATGGATTATCTCATTAAACAAGAACATATCCTTCTCGTTTGGCTTTAAAAAAATGATAAAAAGAAAAGAGCAAGCAAAGAAAACACAGGAGAAAAGAAGTAAAAAGTTTACATTCTCGTACTGCTTTTTCGAGCAGCTTCCAAGAACCAAAGATTAATGCTCAAACTATATAGATTCACTGGTACGACTATTTGAAGTTGAATTGCAGTGCGGGACTAGTAATAGTTTGATAGAGTCCAACAAGAATTTGGTATTCTAATTCAACTAGGAGGACAGCTACTCGAGGCTGGAAAATGTGTTTCTAACTTGGACTCTGCGTCATTATCTCCTAGAAAACTTGACTTGTAAATGCATCGTGCAATTCAGGTGATCAGATACAGCTTATTCGAGTAGATCTTAGTGGGCTCACGTGGATTTTCATGGAGATTCTCAAATGTTTATATTTTCCATTCTTATCAATTTGAACGTTTTTTTTATGTGAAGATCAATTAGATATTTCAATGAAATGTGTAAAGCAAAATAAAGACATTTATTACATGAATATTCAAGTCTTCAACAGTTGAAAAACCTTGACAAGTTTTGAAATGGGGGCAATTGTAGTCGTATATATTTTATTCTTTCAAATCTATAAAATAATTTGGACTATATTTTAAATTCAAGATATATTAGTTCAAATAAACTTATTGGACTATTAACTATATAAGTCCAATATATATGGATTAAATAATTAAGTTTGAATCCATTGAGCTAGTCCACTTAATTATGCTACAAATGATGAGCCCTTTTCATTAGGCCCTAGATGTCATCTTCATAGAGGCCCAGTTTGGTTCCACACGTGAAATGACGTGGCACGCCAAGTCAAGCGGAAGAGCCAATGTAATCATGCCACTTGTAAAAATGACAAGGCATACCAAGTCACGTTAAAAGGCCAATGAAATCGCGCCACTTTTGCAAGTGACATGTTCTGGCCAATCAAATGCGGCTTTGTCGCACTTCAATTTGATTGGTGGGAAAGAGTTTGTTCTTATCATAAGTGTTCCCTTCTACAACTATAAATAGAGGTTTTCATAACACTGGAAGACACCAGAAGTTATAACAAGAACAAGAAGGAGGTCGTGGATCAAACGCTGGAGATTTTTCTAAAAGCTACAAGCATTCCAGTGTTATAAGAATTAAAAGACCGAGACGAAGATTCAAAAACAAGATGCAAGCCCTAGAACAAAAACAGTGTTTGGTGCCATTGTGGCCTGTGGTTGGTTTTAGGTCGGGATAGTAGATACCCTGATACATTTCTAATTTAATGATGGGCTAATTTAGAAATACATGAATTATATGTAACTATAGTTAGGGTTATTGTCCCCAAATCAGGTTAATGTTCTTTTGTAATATCCAATCATTGAAAAGTGAGACCTGCATTCTCTATAATCCTTATGTCTTGGTTTGAAAGACTAATAACCACATGACAACAAGTTTCATCTTAAAGTGTTTGTTCTAACACAGGTGGTCTCATATGCTAGAAATTTCAGTAATTTGAAGACAGAACAATCCAAATAAGACAGAAATAAACTATTTTTAAATTTTCGAAAGTATGTTTTAATTAGTCCTATCCGTGTCTAACGTCTTGAACAGATGTTAAATTAACCCTTTCTTTCTGAGAGCAGGAAAAAGTACATCATAGAGAAATCAATTGACATTGCCAAGTATTACTCCCTCAGTTGCTATATTTGTCTCCTTTTCCTATATTCAGAATGTTGAATTTACGAAGGTGAATAGTGCAAAATAAAGTTTCGTTCTTCAAAATTTTCTTGTCAAACTTGGAATAATACTTGCATTTTAATATAGTATCTAATCTGGAGTAATCTTTTAATTTCGGCAAGAATGGAAAATAGGTTCTCTAGTAGGTCTGGTTGGAAGAAAAACGATTTTAATTTTTTTCCATTTAAACAAAATCCACCTTTTAATATTATTTATGGGAACAGACAGATGAGAATTTCCATAAGATTTACGCAAGACATAAGCCTAGGAGAGTTGCATATAGTACTGCAAATGCAACACCGAGACAAAATTATTGATATCATTTTGAGACGCAATGCCCGAAGGCCCCAAATGTTCGTGAAGGCCGAGGAGGATATTATCAAGCAGGAATTCAGTGGATTGGCAAAAGACTTCGTACAATTCATCCAATTCCTAGTAAACTATTTTTATTAATTCAGAACCATAAACTCAATATCATTCAACATTTCGACCAACCAATTAAGTACTGTGAAATATCTTACGCAGTGGCGGAGGCAGGATCTGCGCGAATGGGGTTCAAAATCAAAAAAGATTATAGCTAGTGGAAGTTGAACCGATTACCTTACAAAGGTTTGGAACCTCCCATGACCACTAAGCGACACTTTTGGGTTGTGTCAAGAGGATTCAAAACTTAATATATATAGAGGTAAAAAACAGACTTTGCCTTATACATACAATGTGATTTTTCGGCGAAGGGGGTTCGGTGAACACCCTTCCGTCCCCATAAATCCTCCCATGATCATAAGGTCTGGGTTGGAGAAGGTGTGACTGGTACAACGACGCCCAGAGGCCCATGCGGACCGAAGTCCATTCTTATCTTTTCTTAATTATATAGTCCGAGGCAACGAGATCTCCAAGTAGTAATACTGATCTAAAATATGTACAACTGACTTGCAAAAGAAACATGGACATTTTATAAATATTCATAACTATACCTAACAAGTCATAATCCACCCTTTTTTATATGTGACCAAACTCTAGTCATCAAGCCTCTAAGAGTACCAAAAGGGAGATATACATATACATAACTTGGTCGGGATAGGGCCCCACCACGCCAAAAATGATTAGAACACATGCTTCAATACCTACAGACTTTAGAGCAGCTACTCCGGAGAAGTGGAGAGCGACAACCAACAGCTGAAACGTGCACCTGCGGAGGAGGGACGACACCCGGTCTATCTGTACATGTGGGCATAAACACAACATTAACAAAAAAGGAACTTCAGTACGGAAAAATGTACCGAGTATGTAAGACTAAGAAAGAAAGTAAAATCAGTGGCATAATATAGTAGATATGAGTACTTGCTTTCAACCTGAATATTGAAGACAAGCCACCGGGGGCATAAACTGTAGAAACTATAAGCTTAAAAATATGCAAGCATTATGAAGGGTTAAGCCATTCATGGAGACTGTGCATTAAATACAATATAATACTAATTAGCCCTTCTTTGGGGCATATCACTTCATACCATACCCTGCCTCGTAGAAGACTCGGTAAAGTATATTTCTTTCATCACATCATACTCGATCTCAAGAGGTCTCGGTTGTACTTGGCCTCAGGAGGTTTTAGTCATACCCATCCTCAAGATATATCGTCGTACCCAGTCACATGAGGCTCGGTAGTGTATCACATCATTTCGTACTCGGCCTCATAGAGAGCTCGATTGTACCCGGCCACACAAAGGCTCGATAATGTCTCACGTTATATATCTTTATACCCAACTGATCAATAGTTGCACAATAGGTGTCGTACACGACCTTCCATAGTGCGGCTCGGTAATATATATATATATATATAAAAGTATAGTACAATGTCAATTTCAAAGGATATTAAGTTTAAACTCAGAATGAGTCATATCCTCCGACCTCAGGATACCAATTGGAAACACTTTAGAATTTGAAAGAAATGCTACCAGCAAAAGTATATAAGAACAGAACAACGGAGAGGGACTGAGAATTACCAAATCTTACAATGTAGAAATCCTCCATAGGTAGGGAGAGACTTACACCAACTCATGCCAAGAAAGAAAGTTACCTTACATACCTTGTTGCAGAACTAGTTATGTTTCTATAGTGAGTAATACTTCATTCAAAGAATCTCCAGAATCATTGCAACCAGATAATAGGTATTACATTCCCCACGTTAAATCCTACTAGAATCACCTGTTGATTCAGTTTAGTCTACTTAGAAACTTCAAGGGAGATTTGAGAGCATTTTTGGGTGAGTTATAGTGGGTGATACTTCTAGAATGAAAGAGAAAGTTCCTAGATGCCTTTTACTCTGTGCCAAGCGTAGGAAATTCCACCATTCCTTATGCAAAATTGGCCGCCCTGCCCCACTCACTGCACCTCGGGGGATAGTTGGCGCTGATATAATGAAACGTGTAGCCACCTTCCGTCCTCATACACGTCTCCAATTGATTGGCTGCACTTGAATCCAAACTTACCAAGATTTATTTTGGCGTGGGGTGTAATATCATCCCCCCCGGAGGTTTCTTTGTTGCCTCCCGTATCATGGAACTGTTAGATAGTTATGCACATAATATGAATTAGTCCTTGTCCCACATAGAATATGAGTATGATATGTATTTTTTAAATATGGCTCATTGTATTATAACTAAATGACATATCAATAATACATTTTTCTCTTGTGCATTCTTACATGGTATCTGAGCAACCGTGAGAAATTTTATTGTTGTGCATAAATTTCAACGACTCTAGGAAGAGAAAACAGTAAATCAGAAGCCCTTTTTTCTCGCAAAAATAGGCCTGTACGTAAGAACAATACTATCCGTCAGTGTTGTGCAAAAACCATCACCACAAGGAAGTAGATCAGAGCTCGGTGACCAACCCTTAAAAAGTCTCCAGCAGAAAAGGACTCATGCCGCCAGAAGAATTTTTCTGGCGAAGTTTTGACGTCCACGCATCGGCACATGAGGCTGTTTTCAGCTAGATTTTGGGAAAACTTCTTCAGGATAGTCTTTTCTCCTCGCAAATCCTAGCCTACCCATCTAATTAGATTCAAATTCGGACCACTTTTATATTTTTCCAGTGTGAAAAGTGAGTTTTCTGGCATGAAGAGTAACTCCTAGAAAATTTCTGCTTTTTCCGACGCAACATTATAATGGTATTCGTATTAGAAGCCTTTAACTCACAATCCATTGGATCCAATACATTGAATCCAATCTAGATGGTTTATTTACCGAATTATATTGAGTTCCTTCAGTATAAAGCATGTAAACAGACATCTTCAAAGATAGCTTCCGTTGTTCAAACAGATACTAGCGTGACTTGTGTCTCCCAAACTTCAACCTCTGAGTATTAGGTTATTGATTCAGGTGCACCTGATCATATTTCTGGTCTCTTTTTACCACTATTTCATGTTCTCAATCTCTTTCAACAGTCACAATGGCCAACGGGTCTCAAACCATGGAAAGTGGAATAGCTCAAGCAAGTTCATTTCCTTCCTTACCTTTAGATTCAGTTCTTTATGTTCCCGGTAGTCCTTTTAATCTCATAGACGTTAGTCACTTAGCCAAATCACTTAAATGCTCCATTTTATTTCTTGATGACCTTGTTTTTATACAGGAACGCAGTACATGGTGGATCATTGGTACCGGGCGTGAATCGGATGGACTTTATTACCTTGTCCTTGCAAAATCACATGGACTCACTTCTTGTCTTCCTTCAACAACTTGTCTTATTACTAATTCACCAGATTTATCACATAAATAGTTGAGACATCCCAGTTTGTCAAAACTTCAGAAAATGGTACCTGGTTATCTCACTTGTCCACTCTAGAGTGTGAGTCATGTCAGCTCGATAATCATACCCCCTCCCATTTCCCTTGGCGTCTTGATAATCGAGCAGAGTCGCCTTTTACTTTAGTCCATTCAAATATTTGGGGTCCTAGTCGGATCAGTTCAATTCCGCTACTTTGTCAGTTTTATTTATGATTATTCTGGTGCACTAGGATATTTTTAATGAAAAATCGATCTGAGTTATTTTCTATTTTGCGGATCTTCCACGCTGAATTCTAAATCAATTTGTTGTTTCAATCTGCACATTTTGTAGTGATAATGCTCTAGAGAATTTATCTTCTCCATTTCAACAATTTATGAACTCTCATGGAATTATTCATCAAACATCTTGTCCGTACACTTCCCAACAAAATGGGGTAGCTGAAAGAAAGATAGACATCTAATTGAAACTGCTCGTACCCTACTCGTACAATCTCATGTTCAATTGTATTATTGGGGGATGCACTTTTTACATCTTGCTATCTTATTAATCGTATACCATCTTCAGCTATCCAGAATCAAGTTTCATTCTCTGTCCTGTTTCTCAACTTACTTTTGTTCTCTCTTCCGCCCCATGCCTTTGAGAGCACATGTTTTGTTCATAACCTTACTCCAGGAAAGGATAAGTTAGCTCCTCATGCTAAGTGCATATTTTTAGGTTACTCCAGAATGCAAAAGGGATATCGATGCTATTCTCTTGATCTCCAGTGGTACCTTATGTCTATTGATATTACCTTCATTGAAACCCCAATCATAGTTCACAGGTCCAGGTAATCACTTAGATATTTCTGAGGTGATACCAGTTCTATCTTTGGGAGATTCAGTCACTATATCCCATTCATCTTCCTCTATAACTCCAACTTCACCACCTACAGCTCCAGTTGCAGCTCCACCACCTATAGCTCCACTTCCACTACCTATAATTATATTTCCACCACCTAGTCCAGTTCAACCTTCTACAACTCCACCACTTATGACTTATCATCATCGTCCGCGCCCAGCGTCAGGACCAACTGATTTATATCCCACACCTGACCCTTCTAATACTGCGGACTTGTCTCCTCTTAGTCAACTGATTTCACTATGGAAAGGTATACTTTCCAAGCTTAATCCTAATCCTCATTATGTCGATTTATGTTACCACCGTCTAACATCACCCCATTGTGTATTTGTATCATCTTTGTCCTCCGTTTCCATCCCTAAGTCTACAGGTGAAGCATTATTTCATCCAGGGTAGCGAAATGCTATGATTGACGAGATATTTTCTTTACATACGAGTGGTACTTGGGAGCTTGTTCCTCTTTCTTTGGGTAAATCGACTGTTAGTTGTCGTCGGGTGTATGCAGTGAAAGTTGGTCAAGATGGCCAGGTTGATCGACTTAAGGGTCATTTTGTTGCCAAAGGGTGTACTCAGATATATGGGCTCGATTTTAGTGATACCTTCTCTCTCATGGATACAATAGCATCAGTCCGCCTTTTTCTATCCATGGCTGCTGTTTGCCATTGGCCTCTCTATTAGTTAGACATTAAGATTACTTTTCTTCATGGTGACCTTGAGGAAGAGGTTTATATGGAGCAACCACCTGGTTTTGCTGCTCAGGGTGAGTCTAGTGGCCTTGTATGTCAGTTGCGTCGGTGCCTCTATAGTCTAAAGAAGTCTCCTCTAGCCTGGTTTGGTAAGTTAAGCATAATTATACAGGAGTTCGGCGTGACTCGTAGTGAAGCTGATTACTCTGTGTTTTATTCGTATTCTACTTCAAATCTCAGTATTTATCTGGTGGTTTTTGTTAATGAATTGTTATTACCTGCAACGATCAGGATGGTATTATTAAGTTGAAGCAACATCCTTTTAAACACTTTTAGACTAAGGATTTGGGCAAATTAAAGTACTTTCTAGGTATTGAGGTCACTCAGTCCAACTCAGGTATTGTAATCTCATAACAGAAGTATGCCTTAAACATTCTTAAGGAGACATGTAAGACATGTTGTAGACTTGTTGACACTCCTATGGATCCGAACTCTAAACTTATACCAAGACAGATGGAGCTGCTTAGCAATCCTACAAGATATAGGCGACTGGTTGGTAAATTATTTTACCTCACTGTGACTAGACCCGCAATTTCCTTTCTAGTGAGTGTGGAAAGTCAGTTCCTAGATTCTCCCTATGATAGTCATTGGGATTCAGTTGTCCACATTCTTCGATATATAAAATCTACTATAGACAAAGGATTATTGTTTGAAGATCGAGGCCATGAGCAAATTGTTGGGTACTCAGATGCTGACTGGTCAGGATTACCTTCTGATAGACATTCTACATCAGGATATTGTGTTTTAGTAGGAGGTAATTTGGTGTATTGGAAGAGCAAGAAACTGAATGTGGTTGCTCATTCCAGTACAAAAGTAGAATATCGAGCAATGGTTGTGGCAACATGCGGGCTAGTTTGGATCAAGCATTTGCTAAATGAGTTGAAATTTGGCGAGGTCAGCAAGATGGAACTTGTGTGTGATAACCAAGCTGCCCTTCATATTGCATCAAATCCGTTGTTCCACGAGAGAACTAAACACATTGAGGTTGAATGTTACTTCGTCAGAGGAAAGATACTCTTAGAAGATATTGCTACAAAGTTTGTGAAGTCAAATGATCAACTTGCAGATATTTTTACCAAGTCCCTTACTAGTCCTAGTATTAGCTACATATGTAACAAGCTCAATATATATGATTTGTGTGCAGCGGCTTGAGGGGGAGTATTAGATAGTTATGTACATAATATGAATTAGTCATAGTCCCACATAGAATAGGAGTATGATATGTATTGTATAAATAGGTATTATAATTAAACAGAATAATAATAATAGATTTTTTCTCCGGTGCATTCTCACAGGAACGTATTGGGGTACCTGGACTTTATATCTTATTCAACTTCCTATTTCATTTCTTCTTTACAATTGTACCTCCAAAATACTTTAACTGAAGCTACCTCTTTAGTCCGCAACTTAAGGACTTGAAGATCTAAGATAGCCATGAGAATCTCCTCGTAGGATAGATACCCCATGACTTGAGTATATTCAACAAGGGCAGTACAAGATGGATCACTCAATCACTTTCGGAGCATAGACACGTGGAATACCAGATTGTACTTCCAACTCCAGGGGAAAATGGAGTTATAATCCGCTTGTCCGACTTTTTGAATAATTCGTTATGGCCTAATATACCGAAGAATGAGTTTGCCTCTTTTTCCAAATCTCATCACGCCTTTTATAGGTGACACCTTTAGGTATACCTAGTCTCCCATTGTGAACTCTAAGTCTCATCATCAGTCACTTGAGTGAGATTTCTATCTGCTTTAGGCGACCAATAATCAACTTTGAATTATCTTCAACTTTTCTATAGCTTGTTGTACCGATTTAGGACCTAATAACTTTGTTTCACTAGCTTCGAACCAGCCGATAGGAGATCTGCGCTTCCGTCCATATAGGTCCTCATATGGTTCCCTACTAGCATGGTAGCTATTTTTTTAAAGAAAATTCGATAAGGGGTTAATAATCCTCCCAATTTCTTTTGAAGTCCAAACATAGGCTCGTAAAATGTCCTCGAGCATTTGAATAGTTCGTTCGGCCTTGCCGTCTTTTTGTGGAGGGAAAGATGTGCTAAGGTTGATCTCGGTACCCAATCCTCTTTGAAATGACCTCTAGAAGTTAGTGGTAAACTAGGCACCTTTGTGGAGGGAAAGCTGTGCTAAGGCTAAAGTGCGGACATGTACTTGCCGCACACTTTTCACCCTATTCTATTGGGAATTTGAAACACCATAAAACATGACAGTTGTAGCCCTTTGAATTGGCGTTCTAACCATATATTGTGGATCCCAAATGGAGTTCCGAGAGAAATGTTATGTTCATTTTATTAGATAGTGCGCAATATGCCTGCTCGATTTTTTGTTCGTTGCACTAACATCTGTTGATCCCTGAACACGATCCTGGATTAATTCCTTGGGTGTTTACTCAGACTTCAAAGCTCCAAAATACTTTAATTTATTTCACAACATCTACATATCTCGAAATCACTCCTACAAGGCATAAAACACACCATTAGTGCATAACACTAGCGATTAAAGCTCAAACTCAACTGTAGTGCAGTAAATTAGAATGTAATAATCGACTAAAATATGAGATTATAGCCTACTATCAACACCCCACATTTAAACTATTGCTCGTCCTCGAGCAATCAAACCACACTTTATATTGACACAACCTTATTAAACAACACTCAAGACTCATCATACCAAGAATATTTAAAATAGACTAAGCACAATAGTGTAACATCCTCGCCTCAAGATTTGATTCACAAGTACCACCCATCATTCACAACTTACTCACTTACCCTAACATAGAGGTCAAAGACATTACCTTCCTTCATGAATCAAGTGCCCTCACACAACAAAAGAGAGTAGTTCCACACACACAAAATTCCAAAACAATTAGGAACTCAAGATAGAAAGTATTCACTCACTCTCAAAAACAAATTCATGTGCCACAAAAGATGAACCATAGGCTTTCCCGTAGTGTACAACTCTACTAATTGAACTCATTCAGTCAAGGATCAAGTAGGATTTTTAATTGGTTGTAATGTAGGCTGTGGGACGGGTAGGATACATTAAGATATAAGAGTGACTACAACTCCCTAAGAACTTTAATACATACACTTTAACAATTGAAACCCCACACTTATGTCAAACCATACTCCACCTTGACATCAACATGCATTAACTCCCCAAATTATTTAAGCACCATTACATCAAGAGTTACTACTTATCAATAAATCCCGTTCACAACAATACAACTATTTTTCTCTTTTCTTGTTCAATTCAAGTGGCTCTTACTTTTTTTTTAAAAAGTGCACCTTTCTCCTTATTTCATTAGTTCCACTCAAAAATCAAGCCAACCACCTCACACTTTAACTTTTAAAAGGTTCATATAATTTCAAGTGCTCACGAGAGGTAAATGGTTCATATAGATTGTAAATTCAAACAATTGGGTAAGGCTTGTAATGTGGGTGCCAAAGAAACAGGATTACAGGCTTAAAGGGGTTAACTAAGATACATAACAATTAGGTGGTACAACCATATATCTAGCTTAACAAAGAAACACCTATATCACTTCCAAGACTGACTAAAACCACTACTTCGCTTTGCAAACACACGGGGAAAGTTCTAGACATCAAATGCAATGTGCAGATTAACACAAAAACCTCACACACACATGGCACATAACTCACTCAGAATTGGACTCTTCAAGGCAGTCTAGTAAAAAGAGTTAAGTAAAGTTAAGATCATACAATTTAAGGTTCATATACTAGAGTCAAAAACTGAGCCTAAGCGTCATAACTAAAGAACTTACTATTCTCATGGCATAAAGAAGTCAAGAGATATTGCTTCCCATTCAAATCATAGCACAAGGTTTCCTACTCCTAAAAACAATAAAAACTAACTACATCCGGTTCAAACAAAATCCTTGAAAAAGAACCGCGATACAAAGAAAAATCAAGGGGGAATGAATACACTACCTAACAAAAGAAAATCGTTTTGGTATTTTTCTTTCGACTTGAATCCCTCAAGAAAATCGTCAAATTAATATCCATCATCGGGAAAAATCAAAATTCTTTAAAGTTTTATGGTTTTTCAAATTTTTCTCTATATCTACTACTAAAACTAACAAAAACAAAAACAAAAACTAACATACATACAACATACAAATATATCCCCCACCCCACACTTTAAGTTATGGCATGTCCCCATGACACCCAATTAAAAAATATAAGGTAAATGAAACTTTCTTGAATTTTCTTCTTTTCTGAGAACTTATGAACTCCACCCCTAATTATGAATTCATTCCTCATTTTCGCTCCTTGGGATTTTTTATGGAGCTCATTAAGGCCAATTCTTCTGAGGATACTTGCAAGACTCGCTCTTTTCTTTCTTTCTTGTCCTCATCTTGAGCGGTAAATTGCTCGTTCATGATCATTCTCAACTTGTTCCTGCATTCTTTCACAGGATCAATCCATGTATCTTCCTGTAAATCCCCAAAAATAAAATTGACATGATCAAAGTTAGAACAAGAAAAAAAAAAAGAAAGGTCAAGTGCATATTCCTCTGGTATGTCCAAGACTATTTGTTTCTCATTCTCTTCTACCAAATGTTCCAAATATGGAAAGGTGGATGGGGGTTTGAACTCTTCTTTTGTTGCTTCACACTACCACAACCTTATTTTCAATCATCTCAATTGAATTAGAGTTATCTTGAACAGTGAAAATCTCTCTATGTGGATGTTCATCCTCTTAGGTAGGCTCATTCTCACAGAGTATCTCCTCTATATATTTACCATCACAACGCAATGAGCTTTCTGTAAGTGTATCTATTATTTGACTCACTTGTGTTTTTAGGTTGTTAATGGCTTCATGGTTTTGTGTAAATCTCTATACCGACTTATTTATGAACTTATACACAAGCTCTTTCAAACTACCATTCCTTGAGGTGGTTGTCTCACTTCGCTTTCATCCCAGTTATACTAAGGGTATTCGTCCCAACTAGAGTTAAGATTGTTCCCATATGAATCTTCATACCTGTACGGAATAGAAACAAAGTGAGACTTCTCAAAATACAAACCATAGGAAGAATACATACATGCTTGACAGTCAACCCATAGATGATTTCCACCTCATTTAAAAGACATAGCAGATCACTGATAATATTCAGCTGCTAACTCTTCAACCATTTTCTTAGGATGGTTGCACTCCATCTTCACAACATTTAGAGTTCAATATCTATAGTATCTTCTCCAACTTATTAGGAATTACAAAATAAATCTTGAAAAGAAGTTAACTAATAAAGAAAATAAAATAGAAAAGGAAAAAGAAAAGAAAGAAAAACTAAAACCTAATTCCTGAACTAAAACTACAAACTATTTCAAACACTATTGATTGCCAATCCCTGTGTCAGCCGATCCACAATCACCCAAATAGCATCATACTTCCTCAGAGTCCGAGGAAGTCCGACCAAAAAATCCAAGGTAATCCGCCCCCACTTCCACTCTGGAAGCCTCATCTGCTGAAGTAATCCTCCCGGTCTCTGATGCTCACACTTGACCTGCTGACAATTGAGGCATCTGGCTACGAACTCCACTATATCCTTTTACATTCTTCGCCACCAGTAGTGTTGTCTCAGATCCTGGTACATCTTCGCGGTGCCGGGATGAATGGAGTATCGCGAGCTATGGGCCTCCTCAAGGATAAACCTCCACAGTCCATCTACGTCAGGCATGCAAATACGACCCTGCAGTCTCAGCACACCATCATCATCTATGGTCATATCTCTAACACCATCCCGCTGAACTCTATCCCGAAGAGCTCGAAGATCGGGATCATCCTACTGGCACTCTCGAATACCCGGTGAGGCTCAGAAAGGTCCAACCTCACGAATTGGTTGGCTAAGGACTAAACATCCAAAGCTAAGGGCCTCTCAGCTGCATGAAGATATGCCAAACTACCCAAACTCTCCGCCCGACGACTCAGGGCATCGGCCACCACATTGGCCTTCCCCGGGTGGTATAATATGGTGATGTCATAATCCTTTAGTAGCTCCAACCACCTGCGCTAACGCAAATTGAGATCCTTCTGCCTGAATATGTGCTGCAAACTCCGGTGATCCGTATATATCTCACAGGGAACACTTATATAATGACGCCATATCTTCAGGGCGTGAACAATCGCTGTCAACTCAAGATCATGAACAGGGTAATTTTTCTCATGTACCTTCAACTGTTTGAACGCGTAGGCAATCACCCTACCGTCCTGTATCAACACCGCTCCCAAGCCAATCCTAGAAGCATCACAATAGACTGTATAGGACCCCAAAACGGTAGGTAGGACTAACACTAGAGCTGTAGTCAGGGCTGTCTTGAGCTTCTGAAAGCTCTCCTCACACTCCTCAGTCCATATAAAAGGTGCACCCTTCTGGGTCAATCTAGTCATGGGTGCTGAAATAGATGAAAATCCCTCTACGAAACGGCGATAATAACCAGCCAAATCGAGGAAACTGCGGATCTCGGTAGCTGAAGACGGCCTGGGCCAACTCTGCACTGCCTCCACCTTCTTCGGATCTACCTTGATCCCATCCGAAGATACTATATGGCCTAAGAATGCCACAGAATCAAGCCAAAATTCACACTTAGAGAATTTGGCATATAACTTCTTCTCTCTCAAGGTCTGAAGCACGGTCCTCAAGTGCTGCTCATGGTCCTCCTGGGACCGAGAATATACCAGAATGTCGTCAATGAACACAATGACGAAAGTATCAAGATGAGGCCGAAATACGCTGTGCATCAGGTGCATGAAGGCTGCTGGGGCATTGGTCAGCCCGAATGACATAACAAGGAACTCGTAGTGACCATATCTAGTCCTGAAAGCAGTCTTCGGGATATCCGACTCCCGAATCTTTAACTGATGATAGCCCGAACGAAGGTCAATCTTGGAGAATACCTTGGCACCCTGTAGCTGGTCAAAAAAATCATTAATGCAAGGTAACGGGTACCTATTCTTCATTGTAACCTTATTCAACTGCCTGTAGTCAATGCACATACGCATCGATCCATCCTTCTTTTTCACAAACAACACCGGAGCACCCCAAGGCGATACACTGGGCCTGATGAACCCCTTATCAAGCAGTTCCTGCAACTGTTCCTTCAACTCCTTCAACTCAGGAGGAGCCATGCGATAGGGAGGAATGGAAATAGGCTGAGTGCCAAGAAATAAATCAATGCTAAAGTCAATGTCTCTGTCGGGCGGCATACCCGGAAGGTCAGCTGGAAAAACATCGGGATAATCCCTCACAACTGGGACTGAATCAACTGTAGGGGTGTCGGCACTAACATCTCTCACATAGGCCAAATAAGCATCACACCCCTTTGCAACCATCCACTGAGCCTTAAGAAAAGAAATGACTCGACGAGGAGTATACTCTAGCAAGCCCCTCCACTCTAACCTCGGTAATCCTGGCATATATAGCATCACGGTCTTGGCGTGACAGTCAAGAATAGCATAGTGCGGAGATAACTAGTCCATACCCAGAATAATGTCATCTACCATGCTAAGTAATAATAAGTCAGCTCTGGTCTCAAAACCGCTGATAGAAATCAAACACGACCGATATATGCGGTCCACAACCAGAGAAACTCCCACATGAGTAGAATCATATACGGGGGAACTCAAAGAATCTCGAGATATCCCCAAATGAGAGGCAAAATAAGATGACACATATGAATAGGTGGAACCTGGGTCAAATAATAACGATGCATCCCTATGACAAACGGGAACAATACCTGTGATAATCGAGTCTGAAGAAATGGCCTCGGATCGAGCTGGAAAGGCATAGTATCTGGCCTGACCTCCCCCTCTAGGACGACCTCGTCCTCCCCGACCTCCACCTCGAGCTGCCTGAGATGGTGGGGCAACAGGTGGGGCTGGAAGTATGGCTGGGGGACCTGGTGGCAGACGTGGTACCTGATAAGTCTCTGGTGGTGCACCCCTCCTAACTCTAGGGCAATCCTTGATCACATGACGAGGGTCACCACATCCAAAACAACCCCTCTGAGGGCGTGGCTGCTGACTCTGAACTGGCCTGCTGGACTGGCCGGTGATAGCACCTCGAGCAGGAGGCGCCTGAGATACTGGTGGTGCATAATAAGGCTCCCGAGGTCTAGGAGGTGCTGGAATACCACTGGCTGCTGGAAGAGCTGAATGTACCGGGCGACTCACAAAACCCCTACCATAGCGTGCTGCTGATGCAGAGCTCCTGAGAAATGACCCGTCTATCGAGACCTCTTGACCTCTCTCTCCTCTCTATCCCGGGTCAGCATACTCTTAATCCTCCTAGCAATGCTCACGGCCTGCTGGTAAGTGATATCAGTCTCCAACTCCCTGGCCATACTGGTACGAAAGCTAGGATGGAGTCCCTCAATAAAACAAAGAACTCTCTCTCTCACAGTAGATACCAAAGCTGATGCATGTCGTGCCAAGTCACTGAACCAGACCGCATATTCTGACACAGTCATAGTACCGTGGCGTAGCTGCTCAAACTCCGCACGCCAAGCATCCCTGAGACTCTGAGGGACGAACTCAAGTAGAAACATCTCTGAAAACTGAGCCCAAGTAAGTGAGGCTACCTCGTCCGGACTACTAAGCTTAAATGCATGCCACCACTGATATGCTGCTCCTCTAAGCTGAAAAGTAGTGATAGAGACCCCTCTCATCTCCACAATACCCATGGTACGAAGGATGCGATGACACTCCTCAAGAAAATCCAGAGCGTCATCTGAAGCTAAACCGCTGAAATCAGGTGGGTGGTACTTCTTGTACCTCTCAAGACGGAGCTGCTCAGACTCAGATGCAGCTGCTCTGGCCTCATGCTGACCTGGAGCTGCAAGAGGCATATGAATATACTCTGGGACCTGCCCCATGTGAACCCTCTGCTCAGGAGTACGGGCTGCGGGAGTTTGTGACCCTCCCCCGGCCTGGGATGTAGCTGGGGCTAGCGGAAGTAGTCCCGCCTGAGACAGAGTACTGAAAGCACTCATGAACTGGGCCAAAGTCTCCTAGAGGGATGAAGTGATAGTAGGGACCTCTGGTGCCCCTCCAACTGCAGCTGCTGGGGGATCCTCCGTCATCGCTCTAGCCGGTGCTCGGGCTGCACCGCGTGCTCGTCCCCTACCCCGACCCCTGCCTCTAGTGGCTCTGGAACAGAGCAAGAGACTCCAAGAAGGAAAACTATATCATAGATACGGAAGTTTTCCTACCAAAGGGGCTGGCTATTGCCAAGCTGCACTAACAGTTAATTTGCTTATAGTCTCAAAAGTTTTCCTACCAAAGGGGCTGACTTCAACAACCCATAAGGGACGGCTTGTCAAGCTACACAACTCAGAAAACTTTTGTACTATAATCAACCCAACTGTTATAACTCAGAAAACTTTCGTACTACAATAAGCTAACTTTCTTAGAGTATTCTTACTCTATTTTCATATATGGACCGGCCTTTCCATCCATTCGAAAGAAAGAACAAGAGGGAAATTTAGAAAGAACTCATATGTAATATATCACAAAAGATAGTTTACAAGATGATTGTAGGATAATTCTAAGATGATCTTACAACTACTACCAGGCCTCCTTTATATAGGGCTAGGAGGTTATTACAAGACAAACTTGCATTAAAATAAACATATCTTACATGGCAAACTTATCTACATGTGGGTCCCTTTTTACATGTGAAGGACCTTAGGCAAAACAACTAAAAAGCTCCTGGAAACATGTGACTGCAGTGGAATAAAAGTGGTTTAGCATGTGAAAGGTTGTGGAAGGTTGTGGGAGCATGTGAAAATGGTGTGTTGCATGTGATGGAGCATGTGGAGGCATGTGAAAGTGGGACCCGGGTGGTTTGGAAGGATGTGGTGTTTTGTTTTGGCATGGGTAGATGATTTTTTAAGGTTTTTTGGTAGGTAATGTAGGATTATGGTGGGATTAACAGGGATTTAGATAATTGTCTTCCATTGATCTTCTAGGTTTGCCTTCTAGGCATCTTTTCAGAGATTTTGTGTAGTAACGCCTAGAACTTAAAGGTTCTCCTTCGACATGTTCCTTCNTGGTATAATTCCAACTTGCCCAATCTTTTGGCCATATTTCTTTTGGGATGCACCTGTTTTGCTGGAAGATAATTCTTTGTGCTTCACTGTATTCTTCTTCCATAGATAAGATAGACACGGGAAATTTCCATCAGAATGACGCTTCTGCCTGTGCCTGGACTTTCCCATTAATAATCTTCACCGACCTATGAAACATGAATACCTTTGCATTGTAGGAATCACTGAAACATTTTACCCAATATCTTTT